>JAUELF010269398.1:0-10943 GCA_031471495.1 Clinocardium nuttallii | reverse complement strand
GTTGTGTTTTGGGCTAGTTTTGTTTAGAGCGAATTGTGTTGGAACATAGCTGTTTATAGGACGAGTTGTGTTTTGGGCTAGTTTTGTTTAGAGCGAATTGTGTTGTAACATAGCTGTTTATAGGACGAGTTTTGAACAAGTTTAGGTAAAAGTAAAGAAACTATCTACACACGAATGTGCAATTATAGAATATTGTTAAAAACATTGTGATAAAAGAAGAAATTGCTCATCATGAAGGTCGTCTTCTGTAGGGGCGTCAAAAGATGTCTGTATGTTGGCAATGGTCAAGGTAGAAATGCAGCGTTTTAATGGATATATAGAAACCGTTTACGGTATCACGGCCTCATTCCACCGATAGCATCGGACATGCGTACTCGCGGAATTGGTATTTAGCAGTTATCGGTGATATAAGGGGCGTAGCTCCCTTTAGGCACTATAGGCACGTGTTTACACATTTTTTCTCAAAATTCCCCAAACTGAATGTATCGACCAGATCATACTTATCCGGCCGACTTATTCCGTCTTACGGGGATAGATGTATAGAGTAGTGATTCCTGAAACAGAAAATCCACAAAGAGCGAAACGTGTCTATCCGGGTACGCATGTGTGGCATGCTTAGGCTGATCCGGGTCGATACTTTACGCAGAGTCCGCGATGTTAGTTTTCCCCACGAGACGGCCTACACATTGATTATTGCCAAGCTACGGCCCTGGATATAGCGCGTCATTATCGCTGTTCCTTTATAGTACGGCTACTAAACACAATCGTGTTTTTGTGCGGAGGGGACATTACTTGATCTTGGATTAAAACTGGAATTAAACTTACTTTATTAACACGTACTTGTCAAGGTATTTATTTATCTGCGAAGTTTAGCTAAACAAACGTTTGATTAGTAGTACATGTGAACTCTTAATGCGATTTGTATATGTTACGAATTTTGGAAATGAATTTGTCAAATAGACGCTTTTGTGCGTATATGTATGGTGAGTATTTAAGCACAATATTCGTCGATTACATATTGTTTTAGGTATCCATATACAATCATTATTGTAATTCATTGAATGTCACAGTGTTAAATCATGTTCACATCTACGAATCTAATGTGAATTGGTTTTTAATGTGAAATATTTAATTCGATAAAGTTTAATAATAATTTATAGAGTGTATTTTTTACTGAATAATAATAAAAATAATAATTATAATAATAATAAACATAAAAATCATAAACAAAATGAAGATAATATAACAGTTATTATCCTATTTTAATAATTATAATTATATAACCATCATTATTTTTTAAATTATTTGTTTATGATTATGAATATGATTATTATAATAATTGTTATTATTATTCAGTAAAAAAGTGTATATGATATGAAGGCTGGTTTGTGGCAATACTTTTTTAATATAATGACAACGACAAAGAGTTAATGTGTTTTAAGGCCACAGGCCCATACACGTACATAATAAACAATTATAAAAAACCAGCAGTTTGTGTTAATGTACGAGTAAGACTTGAAATTTTGTCCGTTCCAAGAAAGATTTTCTAATCTAGTTAAAGGAATGTCCATTTTGTAAAAGTAAGCATTATACGAAAAGGAGAACGCGCCTTTCAGCAATTTAACCCCGTTTTCCACCACACTAATCCATCAGGTCAAATATATACATATGTATATTCACAGCCACATACAAACATGTATGTGAGTATGCAACATCAGATGTACATATATAGTATTGATTATTCCTTTTCTTCATATAGACGATTTCTGACGCCTCTGTATCAGACGGCTTTTTGAAAACATAGTGACAAAAGAAGAAATTGCACAAAACGTGCCATTTCTCCTTTTGCCACAATGTTTTCACCTTTTATTCATAGGTTATGCATTCAATTATAGAGATTTTCCATGTTTTGACAAAACATGTTCAAAGTTGTCTGCTGCAGAATTGTTTGTGAGGGAAGGGTTAAGGGTTCGTCAACAGTGGAACAATTGTGATGACACAGTGGGAATGCACAATTTTTACCTGCTTCTTCATTGAGTATTAAGAGCTGCAATACGGACGAATAGTAAAGGTTCGTATGTACGCTTGGAGAGACACGCGTGTTGTTCTTAAAAAGTGTTTGTTTTTAACGATCACAACAAACACGATGTTATCAAACCTAAGGCTATCATCTGAGACCAAAAATTAAACAATATTTACGGTAGACCTAGCAAACATGTTTAAGGATATATTTTAGGTGAGTGTATATGTCGGTTCTCGGTAGATAATAAAACACAAAACGATTTGGACTGTTCCAATTTACACATTCCAGTTGATGAAACCAGTAACTATATAAACATTGGCACAGATCGATATATAGGCAACGGAACGTAATTTATGAGCTTTGAAAAAAAAGAGTCAAAAACACATACACACAAATAGACTGTATTTGGCTAGTTGAAAATCTGCTCATCGCTTTTTCTGACTTATCATTAATCAATATTGACATAAATAAGCACACACTGTATTTACAGACCACGTTGTTTCAACTGTCGTAACATCGTGTGTCACCTATACACCCGTATTGACACGCACTGATCTGTGACGTAAAAACACATTTGTGACCCACATTAAGAATTTGAGTATGGGATGAAGAAAGTCAATAACATAAACAATAAATGTTTCAAATAAATCAAATTTACCTTTGTAAGAAGTGTATCCATGAATCATCCCTTTCCGGATACTTTCTTATGAAAAAGAAAAATATGTGATAGCGTTTTTTATGTTTATTTTCCTGCCACATTTCACATTGCTGACGTTGACCTGACTGAGTAAGTCAATGTAGAGTTAGACTTGATGTTCAAAAGTAGAACGCAAAACAAACGGTCTAAAAATAACTCGCACTGAACGTAAACGGTTAGTGTAATGAATGTGTGTACATGTTCGACATGTATGTATTTGTAAATGAACGCATCAATACTCGTTTTATAAATTATTAATTCAATGGGATTTTACGCAGTTTTCAACATTTTTTTCAGTTATACATTTATCACGACTGTCACTTCATCTACCCATTCTCACGCCAGTACTCCATACAGCATTCTATTCAAAGCAATTGGCTTGCATTTCTAAAAAAAAGACGGGTTCGTGTTTTTTATAGGGCATTCACGAAAGAGGAATTTTGCGCTTGACGCATTGACTTTTGTCAAACGTCGGAAAGAATGTTGGCTGAGCTAGGGCTCCAACTCACAACCTCTACCGACTTAACTACCTTGGCTCAGCTTCGCCGAAAATACTTTGATTCAAAGGTGTTGGTTGTTGTTTTCAACAGTCTCGCGAGAAAACCAACATGATGGCATCTGCTTAATGCATTGACCAGATCAGCCTGCGTTGTCCGCGCAAACTGATCCCAGTCGACACATTCCGTCTCAGGAAGATAGAGGTATAGAGTAATTATTTCTGAAACATAAGGCGAAAGGTGTCTATCCGGGTAAGCCTGCGCGGCATGTTAAGGTTGATCCGGGTCGACACTTACGCAGAATCCACAATGTTGGTTTTCCCGCGAGACGGCTCATTTCAGTCAAACTACGACGTGTCCTGGGTAATTTACCAGAAATATGAAGCTGACACCGGAGGTCAGTTATAAATACAGTTGTACTATTTATACAATATTGAGGGCTTAGGGTGGAAACTACATCCTGTTTTTGACAACAGCTAAACCCGGTGCTACCCAACTTAGGTTTCCAGCCCGGGAGAAGGTTGCTTAGCACATCTCCTTTTTTGTAAAGCCCGAATCCCAAGTAAATCCACAGCCAGGTTTTATACTGTTGGCTGCACCACTCAACATCAATGTGGTATCTTCATATTCAAAGAACTGTGAAGCAGGGCAAGTCCATTTTGAAACATCAATGTTTTATCTTCATATTCAAAGAACTGTGAAGCAGGGCAAGTCCATTTTGAAACATCAATGTTTTATCTTCATATTCAGAGAACTGTGAAGCAGTGCAAGTCCATTTTGAAAAGGTCCGCATTGAAAGGTTAACGACTACAGCACCGAGTCTGTTATAGGAGTACTGGATATAAAGGTATGCTGCGTTTGTCTATCTTACATACATTGACTATATATATTGGTTCAATATGACGAGGAATCAATATAGAGAAGGTTTAGACTCCACCTAACGACTTAACCTTTCCCACATATACACGCTTTCCGACGTCCCTCAAGCAAATACCTTTGCAATAATTGTGGCAAATGGAGAAATTGCTCAAAATGAACAATTTCTCATTTAGCCTCTATATTTACAACTCTTTTTAACAATAAAACTCTCTTTTGTTGTGGTTGTTCACATTTTTTGCCCAGACGTCTTTAATCGTCTCCGGTTATTTTGTTGTATGCTGGAAAAGGTTAAGATCAATCCTCGGTCAATACTTCATACAAATGGTCAATATCTGTGTTTAATATTCGTCTTTAAGTGTTCAATCATTGTCTATACATGGCGTTTTCTAAAAAAACTTATGACATTATAAAAAATAAAACTATACAATACAGTAACTATATATATTTGTAATCAAAGACCTCCCGCGAGAAAACCAACATTATGGCATCTGCGTAATGTACCGACACATTCCGTCTCCCAGGGATAGAGGTATAGAGGTATAGATAAATTATTCCTGAAACATCAAATTCAACAAGATTGATAGAGCCGTTGTTTAAACAAAGTATTACAGCACACGCGAGTTCGAAAGAAATAACTTGATTTTGATTTTCCTTTGCAAACAACATGATTAAAAATGATTACTATCATACTCAATAAGTGGATATGACCAATACTAACACGGATACAGTTGACACCAATCAGAGTGTCCGTGTCAATAATCGTCATACTACAAGGTATTACATCTCTATTTGTTGTTTTGTCTTCAGTTGGAGATGGCGTTAAAGCCTCTCTCAATTCGGATACATCACCTTACGACCAGATTCACCAAAGCATTTGTAGACGACAAACCTTTGTCTAAGCAAAAGCATTTCTAAATGTGACATAATTTGTGTTTCATGTTGTGCTTTTTCGAAACAGGGTGTCCCTGGTTCGATCCCCAGTCGCGGCAATTCGGTCATGGTGGAGTGCCCTTGGGCAAGGCACATTTTCTAGCCTAGTACTGGTTTGTTTACCCAGGGATCATGACTAATTAAATTTAATTGCGCGCTAAATGACCTTAGCTGTCGATGCGCCATTAAACAATATACATTCATTCATTCATTTGTGCTTTAAAAATGTGAGATATTCGACGTCGTAAATGATGATGACGCTTTATTTGGAAAGTGAAATAGTCCGATAATGACAACTTGTCTTCATAATCAAAACAAGACCGAAGAAGATTGTTACATGTGTTTTAAACCGTTTTTAGCAATATTTCAGTTACATAACGGTGTGTCTTGGATCATTTATTCGCATTACCCGGTATTATTTATCGTGTCACTGATAACTCAGTTGTATCGCTATCCACCGGGTGCGCTATCCCCGCACATCTCTTCGACCGGGGACCCAAATTTTGTCTCCCGCTCCCAATCCAGGCAAACGCTCTTGGATGAGAAAAAGATGAGTGTAACAGAAAGGTAAGGCCATATCCGTTAAACTTAACTAAAGTGAAGTGACCGAATATAATTTGTTTAGCCAGTTTATCAGTGAGGTATTACTTTATTCGAATTAAGTGACCAAACAGAACTTGTTTAGACAGTTTAACACTATCACTTTGTTCGAGTGAAGTGACCGAATATAACTTGTTTAGCCAGTTTAACCCTTTATCAGTGAGGTATAACTAGATAACTTTGACCTGATCCTGACCTTGTAGAGTAAGACTTTCGTCAGACGCGGTATACTTATATATATATATACATTTTCAACAAGGTCAGGCTGGTATATTGTTATGGCATACTGCGTTATCATCGTGTCTTGTTATGGCATACTGCGTTATCATCGTGTCTTGTTATGGCATACTGCGTTATCATAGTGTCTTGTTATGGCATACTGCGTTATCATCGTGTCTTGTTATGGCATACTGCGTTATCATCATGCCTTGTTATGGCATACTGCGTTATCATCGTGTCTTGTTATGGCATACTGCGTTATCATCGTGTCTTGTTATGACATACTGCGTTATCAGCGTGTCTTGTTATGGCATATTGCGCTATCATCGTGTCTCACAATATCTTCATAAACATATACATCTTTGCATAGACGACATGATCTGGTCAATACTGTCCAGTAATAATATCACGAGCACAGGAGCCCATTACACGATTTTCTTATAGCGTTTAACACCGCTCTCAACAGTTTTTCAGTTATATCACGGCGTTTCCTGGGAAAGTTACGAGTAGGCCTACTGCTGTGCCGTTTATCCTTACACCAGAGATAGTCGTAATGAAAAAAATTGTGAATTATATATTTGACCTGTTCCAGGAAAAAAACCACCATAAATCTGAATAACGTATCGATCGAGATCAGCCTGCACAATCCGCGCATACTGATCCGGGCTGACACATTCCGTCTAGAGGTATAGAGTAAAGATCTGAAACAGACAATCCAGAGGAGGCGAAAAGTGTATATATCTGGGTTAGCAAGCGCGGCTGATCTGGACGATACTTTACGCAGAGTCCATAATGTTGGTTTTCTCGTGGAACAGCTCATTTGTACAGATAACCCGAACATATGATAACTCGAATATAACGTTTTACTCGAATATAACGTTTTACTCGAATATAACGTTTTACTCGAATATAACGTTTTAACTCGAACCCATTCCTATAGAACGGATCTGTCATTTGAAAAAAGCATAGTATCAGCTATTATTGCCCAGACGATCAACGAGAACTTCTGTGGCGCTGTTTGTGGATATATTTTATCACTGCCTCCATTTTTTATTATGAAAAAGGTAAAATGAATAACGGAGATAACATTACGTATAGATGAATATAGCAGAAGTCAAGGGATCACTCGAACCTGTGCGTGTTCACTGTATTTAAAATCTCCCTGACTGTACACAATGGATTCTTCTTCGGCCGATATAAAATATATATCATAAATTGATAGAAAATAACAATCTGTATAACCTAAAAATATATTATTCTGACTAAATTCTGAACACACGATTACCCAACTCAGCCCTGTCCTTCGAATGTATCATCTTTTTTCCATGTTGCAAGTTTATTACCCAGTTGAAGGCGAATCTCGCTCTAACTGTCTACCAGTGTGCTTACCCAAAAGAGTTATAAGTAAACCTTTCCCTCATACGTTATCTCGCTCTAACTGTCTACCAGTGTGCTTACCCCAAAAGAGTTATAAGTAAACCTTTCCCGCATACGTTATCTCGCTCTAACTGTCTACCAGTGTGCTTACCCCAAAAGAGTTATAAGTTAACCTTTCCCTCATACGTTATCTCGCTCTAACTGTCTACCAGCGTGCTTACCCCAAAAGAGTTATAAGTAAACCTTTCCCTCATACGTTATCTCTCTCTAACTGTCTACCAGTGTGCTTACCGCGAAAGGGTTATGAGTACACCTTTCCCTCATACGTTATCTCGCTCTAACTGTCTACCAGTGTGCTTACTCCAAAAGAGTTATAAGTATACCTTTCCCTCATACGTTGCCAATGCAGCAAACGACTTCAAAACATTGTGGCTGAAGGACAAAATGGTCTTTATGATCATTTTTCAAATTTTCAACATCTGTTCAATATTTAAAATTTAGTTTATAGAGAGAATTCCCTATTTCAGACCTAGATGTTTTGTCCTCTGCTGTAGAGTTGGCGTACATGTTAACAGGCACATGTTTAAACAAAACGGCGAAAATTGGACACTATCTACGATTCTACAAATAGTAGATAAGCTAGAATTGAAGAAGAGAAAAATACAATTCGATTTACCGCTTTGGAATTATTAAATCCATGTGTAGATAATTGAACGTAGATTTTTCTATAGACCATTTTTTCGATCTTAAATATACACATTATTTTTAAACGACTAAATGTAGATCACCGATCAATCATTATAGATATTCCAACAATAGGTATAAACCTCAAAACAATTAACGTCAATATTTATTTTCCTTATGCAGTCAAACAAGACTGTGTAAAGTTTACAAATGAAATCCTTGCAAGTCAGACTTTAACTTTACATTGAAGTTAAGTACAAACTAGGATATGACGTTATACTAAATGTGTATTCAAGAATTTAAGACTATTCGAAATTGACAGTATTTGAAACGAAATGATTCTCAATTTAAACGAATCAATTAGAATATATATTAAGACAGGTGTCCATATGAGTCGACTCGGATCAGCCTAAGCATGCCGCGCAGGCTAACCCGGACACACACTTTTCGCCTCCTCTGAATTGTCTGGTTCAGTAATCAGTACTCTATACGTATATCCCCCTGAGACGGAATGTGTCAGTCCTGACCGGTCTGCGCGTACTGGACAGGCTGATCTTGGTCGATACATTAGGCATAGTCCATACTGTTGATTTTCTCGCCGGACGGCTCCTATGCGCTATTTCAGGAGAAGGAGAATCGTGTTACATTAGCGAACAGTGACGACACAGATCTCTGAGCATATATCTATTGTGTGTATATGCACACCGTAGAATCCAACCGAAAGGTTTTTTTCTGGTTATATTTAATTGTTGTATATATAACCCTTTCCCTCAAAAAGACGCTCTGTAAATATTATGGCAAAATAAATTAATCATTTTAAACAGTGTTTTTAACTTTATTTAACAAAAACACTTTTATTTATTGAGATCATGTCAAGCGTTTAAAATGGTGTATGCTGCATATTTATCTTCATGTGGGAAAGGGTTTAAGCAAAAATATAAATTGTTATATATTTTTACAAAAATAATGCTGTTTTATTCTACCTGCTATATATCCTAAACATAACATTGTTTGCGCTGGAAAAGCAGTCATCATACCTGTGTCACTGATTCAAAATTACTTGTTTACAAATTATGAGCTTGTAAATTTTAATTTCAACTTTTATTTCGAAAGTGTGCAAACTAAAATAACCAGACAGGTTTCATCCCATACCCCTTTATTTATTTTCTAAACGGAGTTTAGCAAAAGACGCCATTTCACCAGATGTAGCTTAACTGTATATATGAGTATAGGCCTTAGGTTATCTGCAAACTTGATGACTCCAGACAAACCCACACATTCCTACAGACCATTGCTCCGGGTCTACTAGTATCTTTTGATAACTGACCAACCCTTTCCCACGTACAGCAAAGCTACAGAAGAAGACATAAACAAAAAATAGAAAACAAAATAAGGAAAACATCTATAAATGAAACCACACTTATTCAGTATAGTTTAAAACATTGTGGCAACATGTGAAATTGTTTGTAATGTGCATTTCTATTTTTGCCACGATATTTCCAAAGTTCGTACGCTGTAAATACACACGGATGTAGTCACGCCGGCTTCAATTCCTTATCTTTACCATTTGAGCCGTCTCGCGAGAAAACCAAAACTGAGTGTAATGATCCGTCTTCTTTCTAGCACGACGGTCAATGTGGAGTGCCCGTGGGAAAGGCACATTTTCTAGCACGACGGTCAAGGTGGAGTGCCCGTGGGAAAGGCACATTTTCTAGCACGACGGTCATGGTGGACTGCTCGTGGGAAAGGCACATTTCCTAGCACGACGGTCAAGGTGGAGTGCCCGTGTGAAAGGCACATTTTCTAGCCTAGTACTGGTTTGTTTACCCAGGGATCATGATTAAGTGAACTGTCGCCATGCATGACTGAAATACTGTAGAAAACGGTGTAAAACCCCAATAAAATAAATAAAATAAACTTCATTCTAGTACTTTCATTGTCTCATCCCCTTATTATTTAGGCAAGATCGAATAACTCATAAACTATAAGTCCAAAAGAAATACATGGATTGCGTCCCTTATACTTTATTATATATTTATGTTATGCACACATTGTGTTCTGTTCTGTTATGTCATTTTAAGCTTTCTCACATTCGTCTGTATAATTTAACATCAGCTGGGGTACCCACAATTTAGGCAAGAATATTATAAACATTGAATAATTCCTTTGCAATTTCGAATAACGCAGCTTCAGTGTGAATACTCGTTGTTTTATTTATTTACCTAAACTATAGGATTGGTTACGAAACCCATAAACGGGCCACCCTTTTAACGTAAATGAATACGCAATGGTGTTTGGCATGTACTAAATACAAATGAGCCATCACGCGAGAATACCAACATTATGGCGTCTGCGTAATGTATCGACCATATGTCCGGTCAGACTGATCCGGGACGACACATTCCGTCTCAGGGGGATAGAGGTATAGAGTAGTGATCCCTGAAACAGAACATCCACAGGAGGCGTATGTGTCTATCCGGGTTAGCCTGCGCGGCATGCTTAGGCTGATTAATGTCGATTTACGCAGAGACCATACTGTTGGTTTTCTCGCGAGACGGTTCATATTACAATCAATGAAGACATAGCAATAATACTCTTATAAACCTATAAGACACACGCTGTTCCTGGTGAACATTTTATATTAAAATACGTTTGATTGTTTTCACGAAGCGTTAATTGGTGACAGGGGGTGGCTTAAATGACGACAAAGAAGGATGCACTGCGTTTAATATACGTTTCTCTTTCGGGTTTTTTATTCGATAACGTAAAACAATGATTAGTAACTATGCATGAGGTATAAAGTACATGGGTATTATTTCCAGAAATCTATGTGTTATAAACATAAATGAATACGTAATGATGTATGGCATATACAAAATACAATAAATGAAGATGTATCAACAATACACTTATATATATACATGTATAAGTAGACACAAGCGGTACCTGGTGAAACGTTTTTGAAAGCATGTCGAGCAATGGCTCATCCTACCACACTGTTGTCAGCACTATTGAGTAGCTGGGTTGAATGACCCAG
>JAUELF010269397.1:0-20025 GCA_031471495.1 Clinocardium nuttallii | reverse complement strand
ATAGTCAAATGCTATTTTAAGATTTTAAACAAGACTGGCACCTATGTATTTACCTTGTTTGAAAGTAAAAGTAGAGATTGTGAAAGACCGGTTTTGTCCAAAATGACGCTAACAATATTCTACTGGTGAATTCTCTCTTGCATAATGCATGACCCCCAATTGTCTTTGGATTGTTTTAAAGCTTAGAGGTAACTCTTTTCAATGATATGTTGTTCTACATGCAAAACGCTGAGAACAACTATGGGCTAAAACTGGTCGATTTACATGGAAAGAAAGAAGGAATATATTTGGTAAAATGACCATCGACTGAGGTTTTTTTTGCGGTGAGCTCGAGTCAGCTGTCACAATGGCGGTTCGGTGTGTGTGAGTGTGTACGTGCGTGCACGAGTCCGTCTGTCCGACGAACATCATGCGGTGCGAATCTAAACCATGCATCATAGGATTTCCAAAAAATGTGGCTCAAACATTCACTTTAATGAGGCAGTGACTCAGGCCTGTATCCCAAATGTCAAGGTCACGCACTTAGAGGTCAAAGGTCAAAATGAGTACTATTTGATAGGACTGTGACTTCTCCGACCCGCATTTTAGCTATGCGTCATATACTTCATAAGTTACTGGGCACACATGTCCACTATGACGAGTTAAATGTCATTAAATGTCAAGGCCACACTTAGAGGTCAAAAGGCAACATGAGTACTGTTTGATAGGATTATACCTTGTACGATCAATATCTCAACCATGCATCATATGATTACCAAGTTAATGGGCACACATGTACACCAAGATGAGGTGAAGTGTTGTGCACAAGACCAGACCTGTACGCATGTTCACCAAGATTACGTGATGATGGCAGAAGTGAAAACAAAATGCAAAAAAGGAGACTCTCTTTTTTTCACCCTTTCCTTCTTGTAGACGCATTTTTACACATAATAAACAAGGCCTTTAATTAACTGCCATATTTAAGTATGTGTCAGCCTATATGTTGCTATATATATGTTGCATGGAAGAGCACTATATATGTTCACTTATTTATGCTCCCTTGGTAAACACTAGTTGTTTTTAAATATGACTTGTTCGAGGGCACTCAGTCATGACGACCGTTACTGAGGATCAAACCTGAGACACGCCATTTGAAATCCCCCACAATAACCACAAGCCACGACGGATTACTGTTTTGAAAAGGGCATACACTTTTAGGAACCCAGCTGTCATCAAGACAAATAGTCTGACAAAGGGGTTTCAACATCCTTAATTCGAAAACGTGGTCTCTAAAGTCTACACATTGTTCTATTAAAATATGGCCTAGCGACCTGGTGATGAATACATAACCCAAACAATTAAGCTTATTTATAACCAAAACAAACATTATAATGTACGTTTTATCGTTCTTTAGCTAAAACGGTGGTCTATCGAGTGCCAACTAGATTTTTAAAATTTAAATTGTGTATGGACTTATTTTGAACACATAACAACCCTTATTAAAATGTAACACAAATATCACTTAAGCAAAGATTCCGGCAAACTAACCAACACCAGAGTGCACTTTTATTGAAATCGCAAGTCCTACACCGAGATACTGCTTGTCACTGCAGGATTTTCTACACAATCGCCACTACATAAGGTGCCTTCGGGGCTTTGATTTTACCTATAAATTACGTCATAATAATTCGTATATTGTGATATACAATACCTGGTTAGTTGGACTATCGAGGATAGTTGTGCGGACTTTGTGGACCACGTTTTAGATATAGCTGATGAATATATGATATTTCGGTTTTTATTTATAAACAAAGACGATCGACAATATCGATATTTGCTTATCTATAGTTTATCTATATTCGACAAAAGACGAGTAACTGCATCTTCCTTCTATTCAGTTTCTGTGTTCGTAGACAATTTTCTGATATTGCAATTTAAGACAAAACAGAAATGGTGCAACTGTCGCGGATGAGGATTTCGGTTCCTATTTTACTGCTGTGCTTTTTAATTGGTTTCTTTGTGTATTATCAAAATGGAACAGCGAGTAGAATAACTAATAACATTAAAGAGGTATTTCTGCCACAGAATTTTAGTAAGTGTGTGATGATTTTTTAATCTTTATTTACCATTTAATCGAGATGTCTAAACGATAGTTTGCTTTGAAAAAATATCTCTACGTATGCGTTGAAGATTTAGTGTTATATTTTGAAAGAGTTTTTGACTTAAGGATTAATTGCTAATTTTAAGCCGCAGCGTAGGCAATCTACCTTGTCAATATATAGTCAAATGCTGTTTTTAGATTTTAAACAAGACTGGCACCTTGTTTGAAAGTAAAAGTAGAGATTGTGAAAGACCGGTTTTGTCCAAAATGACGCTAACAATTTACTACAGGTGAATTCTCTTTTGCATAATGCATGACCCCCAATTTTCTGTGTTATATTTTGAAAGAGCTTTTGGCTTAAGAATTAATTGCTAATTTTAAGCACCCTCTATTTGTTCGAGACTATTTTTAAAGTCACCTACCTAAGCACCGTTAGAGGTAGCCTGCTGCATAGGCATCACACGTAGTCTGCATGCTGGAAAGGCTTGGGGATGTCTGCTTATATCTCGGTCGTCATGTTTGAAAATATTTTTCTGAATTTCATTTTCAGTGTTTTTTATCGAATAACATGTGATATCAGGGTAGTTCTTTTTAACTCGTATAGTTTGAATGTAAGCTATCGTGTTCGTTAATATGTAATTATATGTCTGTGTATATCTGTACTTGTATAAATTATATATGTGGTATTTTCTAGACGTCTTATCATGTTTTCCCTATTTCAAAATGTTAGATCTAAACAAGTTTAAACAAACTATATCTTGCCATCTTATTTAAGACAGACAAAATTACTTTGCTACAGGTACGTTAAGTTGATCTGATGACAGCGCGTATTAAACAATAATACTTCAGGAAGTAAGTTGACGACAATTTGATTGGCTGACCCAAAGGTCAATCTCAGACAACCTGTAACAGGCGATTACTGCTACTGCAGCGCAGCTTAGGTCTGGTTTTAATGAGAGTGTACATATCTACATAAACTAGAATATATAAGGTTATTGGTACGCGTCAATATGTATGCCAATTCAAGTCAACATTGATCGTTCTGAACATTTTATTAATATACGATTTGTTGCTTATAAAATGTCTTTGAATAAACTAAATGCACACACATTGGCTCGTTTATAAGCATGTGAAGTTTATACCGATCTCTCTCATTTTGAGGAAATGGCAAAAATTATTGAAAGCACCTGCGGTATTCGGTGATTCATCTTACACTGATGAATGTAATTTAAAATAATAAATAACTGTTTCTTGTAAGTGAAATGTTTTAGTGGTTGGTCCTAGTAGAATTTGGAAAGCTTGCGGTTGATTCGTACATGTATGTATCTTGTTGTTGTTATATGAGTTCCATTTGATTTAAAAATCAATGAAATATACTTTCAAACAATTGAATATGACGAAGAGTTAAGTCATTGGGCGACAGCAGCGTGTCACAAAAGTTGGCTTTCCTTCCGTATGAATAAGTTCTATTATGCCTTATTTAAAACGTAAGAAATGTAGATCATCAATCAATTGTAGCAGATAAATCGTTTGAATAAATGCATTCATCGTTATGTGTTTGAAAGTGTTCAGTATTTTGACCAGTCTATATCCGTCGTCTGTCTGTCTGTCTGTTGTCCGTCCATGGTTTCAAACGACATCTTTTATTGTACCTCTGGAGTGATTCCAACCAAACTTCACTGGAGTGTTCCTTAAGTGGTCCGCTTTCAAAAGTGTTCAAACATTTAAATGATATCCAGATCGTTGGTTGCTGTGGCATCGGACATTGGGTAAATGCCCAATCCTTACAAAAGTCTTCTTTCCTGAATCCTTTTATCGGAATACAAAATAACGGCAGCCAGACAAATTCAGAAAAAATGCAAATTTTCAAATTTCCATCCTTATGAAAGTGCTATCAATATAATTGCGTAGAAGGTTCCTTCAAGAGGGTACACACTTTGTTCTAGCAATATTGATTTGATGAAAACACATCAACTAGGTCGCACCAGAAAGTGGTTTAATTTAACCATTAGCTTCAAATTATATCTCCCCCTAACAAAAATCACAGAAATGTTCCTTTAACTGACCTTTTTCAAAATTGTTCAAATATATATTAATTATATGAAACAATTTTGGTTGCTGTGGCTCTAGAAAAGGAGAAAAAATACAAAGATTCTTCTCCTCAGACAAACAAGTCATTATACATATTTTACTAGCAGCGATATTAACTACATTTATTACATTTATAATATTTTATATCCATCAAAGATAATGATATCTCGGTGAAAGAAAATTCATAATCGTTGATTTACATTTAATTATTACCAGTGTATTACACTACCTATCCTCTCGTACAAAAATGCGCATGCGTGCCCCTCCCCTTTTCCACGGCCACGCATCATCCGAAAATAATGCGCAAAGTAGGTAAAAAGACAAACAATAATCCCCAGTAAACATAAAATATGGTGGAAGACCTGACGCTTCTTGTCTGAAAAGGTAATCGTAAAATGACAATATGATGTCCTTGCATTGTCAAGAAGAAACTGGCATTGGGAGCCATGTTGCTGCTTGTGCTCGCTTAACCCCACCATTCGGTTCAACATTGACACACTTGTATTAGAAATCTAGCATGCATAGACATTTTCCAACTGGAATGTTTTCTATGTTTTGCTATTGTTTACTGAAGATACTTTTCGGCGGCATAAATACAACAAAATGTTTTTTAAGTCACACTAACATTAAATGCTCTTGTTTTTGTTGAAAATTAAATAAATTATGAGTGATCAAAAAGTCTAGCGATTCGAAATGTTATCATATGTGAAAACCTTGGGCCTATGGCCCAATGAGTCTAAAACAGGTGGGCCATTTTAAAAAACTTTGGACCGTTTTTTATTTTATACATGTAGAATACATACATTGACCAAGTGCACCCCTAAACAGTTAATATCATATTAAATATTTAGGAGTACACTTGGTCAAGGCATGCATTTCCTAGCCTAGTGCTGACTTGTTTAGCGAGGGGTCATGAATAAGTTAGCTGTTGTCTTAATACAGCTGAAATAATGTTGCGTTAAATCCAAAGAAAACCACAAAGGTGATACTCTATCAGAAGAACTAAACACTGCACAATACATTACAGGATATCGAAATGGTATCAACGATAAGAGAATTCCCTTCATACCAACTGATGACAAAATACAACAGATGACCTTGAAAGACCTGCAAAATATAACGCATAGGTAAGCAACCCCTTAGCACTCGTATACCATCATTCGAACTTTTGCAACCAGTGACCTCTTTCCAACTATGATACCATTTGGAATCTTTGCGACCAGTGACCTCTTTCCAACATAGATACGCTTTATGATACCATTTGGAATCTTTGCGACCAGTGACCTCTTTCCAACATTGATACGCTTTATGATACCATTTGGAAGCATGTTGGCTCATGGAGAAATTGTTCATTGCCACAATGCTTCCAATGTGTTTATAATACCTTTATTTATTTAGATTTTCTACACGTTTACCAATATGTTTTCATAGTTTTCTGCTGCACTTTTGGTGTATGTTGGAAATTGTAGATCCAGACCAGTTTACGCTCCCCGCAGTCTGATAATGATATTTCCCTTCCATAGTCTACTCGTGGACTAGAAGCCTCTTGTGAGTGGTCATGACTGAAATTGTCTATGCATAGTACGCACTCTGATCGTAGTTCTCCTTTTCACATGTCAGACGCTTTCTGGCACGCCTACAACAGACGATATTTCAAACGTTGTTAAAAAGGGAGAAACTTCTCATAATAAGCAATTTCGCCTTTTGTGACGACAATGTTTTAAACTTGATTCAATACAAAGAGTGTTCCTATTCATCGTCGATAGATGTATAACCTCAGTTTTGACCTAGATGTTTTATTTAAATGATGTAGAATGTAGACCAATCAAATGTTATATTTAATGAATAATAGCAAAGAAATAAAGGAAATTAAACGTTTTGATTGGTTCATAGTTTATCTCTTTTAAAGATATTTCTTGTGTAACTTAATGTCTTCAACGTGGTCTTCTACTGAATATGTGTTGTATGTGTTAAACGGTCATAATTAATTTCAAAATCTCCGATAGAGAGTAAGGGTTTACATATGTTGTGATATGTATCGCGTTTAACTGTAACATGATGAACAGCTTTATTTGTTTGAGTAATTGGAGTTTTACGCCGATTCCAACACTATTTTAGTATTATTCACTTATTAATGATACTAGCGTAAACTTACTAGTACTATCCTAGGAAATGTGCCTTGCCCAGGCATGTTGGCAAGCTGTTTATATTTTTGAAGCAGCTTTTACTGGAAGAGAAAGAAACGTTTCTTCCTCATTCTGCTGGTCAGTGCTGGAGAGACTGGCAATAAAATACTCTTTATCCATACTTTGAGAGATCCACATTATCAAACTATCAGTCGATATAAATTGGATACAGTCAATAACAAAACTGTTTTTAGCTTTTTTCATATTCGTTTCAATTTATAAATCGATTTTAACAATTGTGTAAATCCACACCATGCTGTTCATGATTTTAAACAACATCTACGTATCATCCTTTTCATGACTTAAACATTTCCCCCCACATACAACTAATCTGAAGCAGACAATTTTGAAACGTCTTAGATCTAGACGGAACTATATCTTAGAAACCCCATCTAGTAACGAAAGTTGAAAACATTATTGTAAAAGGATACATTTCTTATTATGAGCCTATATCTAGATAGAAAAAAACCTTAAAAAACCCTCCAGTAACCAAGTATTATTTTTGAAGAAAGAGTTGAAGACATTATAGTAAAATTATAAATCGCTCATGATGAGACATTTCTTATTTTGCAACAATGTTGTCAAAACCTGTATGCATCTGATGCGTCAAAAGGAATATGTAAGTAGGAAAGGGTTATATATGAACGGGTCGAAGGTCAAGGTCACAGTGATCATCTTTTGTATGTGATCAAAATTAAAGAATTACTAAATTAAGCATGGTCTTGCATCATGACAAGACGTTGTGGTGTGCACCAAAATGGTTTATTGTGATCAAAATGGGTTATTGTGACCATGGCACTGACCACATTAAAAGAAAACGACAGTCAGGCATAACTTTTATGTTGTCGCACCACGAGTTTCAACATTTTGCAAGATTTGGTGGGAATGTTCTGTGTTTGACATTCAGCTGTGATCCAAATTAATGAAATGGCTTGTCTTCGCCGTTTATCCTACAATGTGATTTGCTGCGTACAGGCATCTTTGGAAGATAATGTATCGCTTACCCAAAATAGAGCAATGTGACCTTGACGTTTGACCCACTAACATATAATCCTGTATAGGCCATACTGATCAGCTTCACTGCGACTAATATACAAACCGAAGTGTATGCGTGCATACATCTTGGCTAAAGGAAGTGTCGCACATCAGAACTGGGTCAAGGTGAATTTGACCTTTGATCTCACTTCCAAAATATTCTATTTCTAAATAAAAAGGATAAACACATCAAATGAATGAACTCTAGTTCATTCACATAAGACTGAACACGATTACTTTCATTACATGTAAGACTGAACACGATTACTTTCATTACATGTAAGACTGAACACGATTACTTTCATTACATGTACATATATATTCTGCCTGCCTGTAAATATGGTACAACTTCAACGATTATAAAAATCTTACTTTTGTTAATCCGTGAAAACACACAAATTGTCTGTAGAATATATGGAAACTCTCTATTATTGAAATAACAATTATTGAATAAAGTTGAAAACAGTGTGGCATGTGGCAAAAGGGGAAATGTCTCCTTTTCCAACATTGTTTCCAAAAATCGTTTGTGCAGAAAGCGTCTTTATGTGGAAAGGGTTTACCGTACTGTTTCTCTGACCAATCTCTTGACTGAAGTCTATCTGCACGTACCACCTTTGATGTTACTTGGGATATCCCGAGAGTCATTTAACAATGTTGAAAATGACTACTGAACCCGTCATCGATAGGACGATTTGAACAATATTAATTTAACTATGATAATTTCTCATTGATCGTTTTTGAACATAATTCTAATCAATGTCTCGGTACATATATGGTTGTTCAACATGCAGTTATGATTATGTACAATACAAAATGTCAAATGATTTTTTTTGAAATATCAATATAATTGATAAATACGTGGACCGTCTCGACAATTAAGTTCGCCCGATTACCACCAGAAATAGTCCGCCGTAAAAAAATAATTGGATTTTTCAACGTTTGTTTTGTTTTCTGATCAAAAACGAATTCGTTCTCTTTCCTTACACAAATCCATTGAGTGACAGTTTGCCCATCCTATTGTCAGTGGTCAATTCAAGTATGGCAGGAAAAGTCATGACCTCATTTAAAAAAATATATCAAATTTACACTTCTGAATTAGACTCTTCCTCCTGTTCTCATATGTGATGAGAGTAAATATTTAAACAAAATTAACACCTTATATTTCGTTCAAATTTAAACGTAACTAAGACCACCTCGTTATGTTATACACACACACACACACAATGGCGAACACTTAATAATTATACAATGGTATTTGTGACGTTAACGCATACATTAGATGTTGCTTACCATGCGCAATTACTATATTAGTTTTCAAAACCAAACCGGCAGACACATTGAATAATTGTAGTTCATGCGGCTCGAAATTTCCAGTCAAAACCTTCATATTAATACATTTACCCTTCAGCTATTTCAATTTCAACAAATATAGTGTGATTATATCTTTACACAATCAACTCATATAATTAGTTGTTACTTTTAATACTGAAGTCTTTCCGTTATATCATGAAGTTTTACCTTTATATCATGATGTTTTACCTGAGAACAATGTTATAATACCTTATTTACCTTCATATACATTGGCTTAATCTGCATACAATGAATGTATACGTTTATAAAATTAAGTTTTACCTTTATATAATGAGGTTTTATCTGCATTTAATGCCATTATGCCTTTATACAATTTAGTTATACCTTTATATAGTTATATCTTACCTCCATAATTATAATGATCTTTTATCTTCGTATAATGTAGTTTTACTTTTATGTGAGGAAGTTCACATCTTATATAGTGATATTGTGTTGTGACATAATGATTAACCTTTATATAATGAAGCTTTAGCTTTATATAATGAAATTTTACCATTATATAATATAATGTGTTTACCTTTATGTAATGATGTTTTACCTTTATATAATAATGTTTTACCTTCATATATAGAAGTTTTAGCTTTATATAATGAAGTTTTAGCTTTATACAATGAATTTTTATCTTTTATTCTTGTCATTTTACCTTTATATATTGACATTTTAACTTTATATAACGAAGTTTTATTAATGTTATGACGTTTAAGCTTTATATAACGACGTTTGGTGTTTATATACTGGAATTAAGCTGTAACAGACAGCTTAGGCGTTCCATATATTAGCATTTATATTTTTAAATGTTAAGCTCACCTATCATTGTGGGCTATCGTGATGACCTGATGTCGGTCGTCAACAATTTCTTTCAATACCAATTCCAAAACTGCTGTTTGGATTTTGACTAAACTTAGTAGGAATGATCCGTGGTTGATCCTCTTTCAAATTTGTTTAAAGAAATTAATTTACATGAATAACTCTTGTTACCGAGGCAACCGAAAGGAACAACTTAAAAACATATATGAAAATAACTGAAAGGTTTATTAAGGTTTAGATATTTGGTGTGTGTATCTTTGTCTGGTTGTGTCCTCTACAGAGATTGTTCAATTATTACCCTTGGGTCAAAAGTGGCTCCGCCCTGAGGGCTACCTGTTTACATGTATAAATATATACATATAAGGTAACACTTTAAAAAATTTTTTTGTCTGAAACAGTAAGGCAACGATTCTTCAATTTATGCTCGTCGAGTAAAATTTGCTCCGCCCCGGGGGTCACCATAAGTATAAATAATCATCTTCTTAACAAGGGCATTTTACGAGAGGGAACAATATGTGAATGTTATCAATGTTTGTGTTATAATAATATTATACCGGAATAAATGTAGCACGATTGTAACGACAATGGTGAAATGTTAACATGTAAGTCTATATTGAATATATATTGTAAATAGTGTAATCAGCGTTAATATGATAAAGAAGATAACAATCATACATATACTGGACTGGATAATTTATGTGTATGTTTATCCTTGACTGGAGAAATTATTTTTATGTTTATCCTTGACTGGAGAATGTATTTGTATGTTTATCATTGACTGGAGAATTTATTTGCATGTTTATCATAGACTGGAAAATGTATTTGTATGTTTATCATTAATGAATGTGCTCAGACTAAAATCAGGTTAAAATATTTGTGAACGATGGTTTTTTTTAATTTATGAGCCGTCTCGCGGGAAAACCAACATTGTGGTCTCTGCGTAAAGTATACGACCCGGATCAGTATAAACATGCCGTGCAGGCTAAGTCGGACAAACACTGTTCGTCTCTTGTGGATTTTCTGTTTCAGGAATCATATCTCTATACCTCTATCTCTCGGAGACGGAATGTGTCGGCTCGGATCAGTCTGCGCGGGCAGCGCATGCTGATCTGATAGATACATTACGCAGATGCCATAATGTTGGTTTTCTCGCATTGACGGATCTTATATTCATTTCAGATATCAGGATCATATCGAAATTTTATGCCGGGACCAGAAACGAATAGGATCTGTTTTTGACGGAGGGAAGCACGTTTGTATGGATGACTATATTAAGCCTTCAAAACCCTGTCTGGTTTACTCATTTGGGTAATTCGATTTATTTGTTGTTGTCTTTATCCGTCAAGTTCTAAATCTCGCCATAACCAACAGGCAGTCTATTTGCTTTAATACGTAAAGTATTATTACTTAAAAAAGCACAATATAATATGTGACAGTGTCGTGACTTATTGTGCTTTTTTAGAATATTTCACTGCGCTTTTTCTCGTAACAATATCAGTGCATGTGCATTGGTCTCATTTTGGACTCATCCAGCATCCGAGTTATTTAAGTCGGTGTCAGGACGTCGAACAGGGATATACAAAGCCACCATGCCCTTCGTGTTTGTCTGTTATCTTGCACTGGACAATAGTGTTACTCTGGCAATATAAAAGGTCAATGTATTAGATGCACAGTGGTCAATTATTTGTTTAAGAACAGTATCAAACTGAAATATTGATTCAACCCTTTCCCACATACAACAGTATATGATATGCAAGAATAATTATTAAATAGAATTAAACCAATTGTGGCCAAACAAGAAATTGGGTCATAATGATTTCAAAAACATGTCTGCTGCAGAGGCTTTATAAATCGTCTGTATGGTGTAAAGGGTTACGAACCAACGTGACACGCCAATACCAAACGTAGAAATAGGGAATAACGTAATACATTTAGGCTTAGTACGGGCTTAGTCTGTTGGATTGAAGTTCAAGTTATACTGTATGGTCAAATGTGAAGTGAAGCTACATTAGACATTACTGTTTGAACGAGTGGATGAAAAGATGTTAACGTTGCAGTTCTAAGACCTTAACAATGTAGATTTATATTATCTTGTTCACCTGTCCAATCTTATTAAAATCTAAGTTGACAACAGAATATTCCTATATACTATCTTAAATCCTGTTAGTTATGATAATCTGCATATGCAATAAATCAAGTATGTTTGAATGCAAAGAAATATGGAATTTGAAAAGTGAAGATCTGCGTCAGATAAAAACTTGCAACTGTTCTCATGCAATGATCCATGTGTTTCCTGTAACCAGTAGGGAACATCTATCTCGCCAGAGAGTATCAGTAACTTGTTCCATGTTTAACCTTCACATATCCATAAAAACTGGTCGCATGCATTGAATCGTGTTTCCTGTTACCAGTAGGGGACATATATATCACCAGAGAGATTTGAGTGACGTAATCCATGTTTAACCTTTGTAGATCCATGAACGAGTTTTCCTTTGAAAGAGATGTTATGAAATGGTTTGGCTGTGAAGTTCATACGTTCGATCCGACGTAAGACTTATTTTTATATTTTTATATTGGACATGGAACATTTGTACTATGAACAATAGAGTGTAAACAAATCATGAGCAGTGTCACCGTCATCGAATATTTCATTGTGTGGATTTAAAATAGTAAATTTGAAGGTTTTCATTTTTCAAAACATGCACACAAGTATTAACATAATTAAGATCAATGTGTAAGATAATACGTTTCCTCTTCTGCTCTATGTTTTCCGTGTACAGTAACATTAATGTTTCATGCATTTGATTTCAGTGTGAATTCGCCAAGACCTCCTACAGGCTGCAAGTTTCACCGTATCGGACTGGGTGGAGAAGTCACGGAAATTAATAAGAAACAGTTCTCCACTTTGGACAAAATAATGAAAGATTTAAACCATACGGAGGTTTGTTGTTCGTTGACTTATGAGCCAACACAATCTTTAATCGTTCATCGAAACAAAGCTTGAGTAGACGACTGCAGTGAATTATAAGAAATAATGTTCTACTTTGGGCGAAATAAGGAAAGATTTAAACCATACGGAGGTTTGTTGTTTGGTGACTTAAGATCCAACACAACATTTAATCATTCAATTAATTAATCTGCAGCAGACGACTGCAGTAAATTATCTAAGCGAAACAATGAACAATCTCTTTAAGTGAAAATATAACTATTTTATATAGTTGAAAACATTGTGGTGAAGTATACAATTTATATTGATGAATCATTTGTCCTGTTTGTATTTGTTTTTAAAAATCGTCTGCTTCAATTCCATTATTATTCATTTCAGAGGATGATTGACTTATTGAAGATTGACATCGAGAATTCGGAGTGGTCATCCCTACCTCAACTGATTAAAAATAACTTTTTAAGAAACACCGTAAAACAAATTGTTATTGAGCTGCATTTCTACGAAACTAACGAAACCCTTATTCGCAATAGTTTATCGTCTCTCCTGGGATTGAGCGATGCTGGTTTCCTTGTGTTCAGTAGAGAGAGGAACGTCTTTTGTCCACACTGTACGAAGCATTCGCCACTTTTGAATCTCGATCTTTCATATGTTACGGAGTTTAGTTTTTTAAATGAACGGTACCTACCTTAAACTCTTTTCAATAACTCTGGTTTAAGTTACATCGGGTTCGGGGTCAGCTATTGTGATTCATCACTCTCTTAGAAGGGGCACTTCCCTTTAAACTACTCATGCAGGATATTTCAACAGACATGTAATTTCATAGACATAATCGATAAAGGACATACTGTTCAAGACATTTTATTTAATTTAAACATTGCGCTGAGGTGATAAGGCTCTACTTCTATATATATATATCGTCCGTTTACATTGAATTAACGGGTACTGAATACAAAGCAAGATATGTTCACTCTATAATTCTAACTTACCTTGTTATGTATTCATCACACGACACTTCATTTAACACGGACAAACCAAGCAATGCATTCTGATAAAGTGATGCATATTTTAAATATTGCTTAGGACCAAGTGGTCGATTATTCAAGAGTTTTTATGAAATAAAGCATTTTGTTATAAAAATGCAGCCTTTTAATAATGGTAAACATATTTCACATCATACTCATTAATGTTCGTTTTGTGTAGACATAGGCGAAATATCGTCAGGTGAATACAATGTCTTAATACTAGTTGTACTTATATAACGCTGTAAGTGTTGTACATAGACTTGCTTACATATACCTTCTTACACCGTGGTAACGGTTCGAATCCTTTTTGAACGGAAGTTTTATTTGAATGACCACTTATAATGATACACTCTTTTCTTTATACAGATATACCAATAAGAGCTATGAGTACAAATAAGGATGTTAATACTAATGTACTATGTGCTCTATTAATTGTCTAGTCCAGAGATCAAAATCATTGCAGGTCTAAAGTTCAAACTCATGCCGCGAGAGGTACCCATGCCATAGTTGAATCATTTTAACTTGCACTCTAGATTTTATTATCAGTGAAACTAGTTCATATAAACATGTATATATTATTATAAAACGCATTGGATGTTAAACTGATTGTTAAACATTTTGAAATTTATACTTTGGGTTGGTAAAAATAATTAACAGCCAAGTTGCATTTAAGTCAATCATAAAGTTTTAAAAGTATTTTTGTTTTTATGGGTATACATCTAGTGTTGAAACAGCAACTTTCCTTCAGTGGTTATACCACTATACACAGATGTGTAGAAAAACAGTGTCACTAGACAACATACGAGACAAATCTTGTGATCAATCTAGAGATCACATTTTTAGCTCACCTGAGCACGAAATCAATAGGCCAAATTAATGTTTATACAATGTGTTGATGCTATCTAGGCTAGGTTCGAACATGGATCTAGTACGAAAAACTAGATCATTGGGCCAAATTGAAAGAAACACTTTTGTGAAAGCGTAACAAAGAATAAAAAACGGGCAAAAATGCAGTTTCAAACACCTTGTGTTGTAGCTAATCATGACACGTGATTCTAATAGTCAAAATTTAATTAGATATATTTTACAATAATTGATTGGCGTCGTTTATCTAAAAATAAAATCAAAAAGCCCAGGTACCGATAAACTTATAGCAGAAGTTTTCAAACACTCATTTGATATCATTTCTCCTTTTCTTACTATCTTTATTATATTATATAATAACGGCCTTTTTCCGGATAGCTGGAGAGAAGGTATACTCATACCTATATTTTAAAGAAGAACTCAAGAAGCCAAACACTATAGAGGAATAACCTTTAATAACATCTTATCAACAATTTATTCCAAATTTCTTGTCACCAGACTTACTAGGTGGACTGATAAGCACAGTAAATGAATAGATAATAAATACGGATTTCAGAAAAATAAATCCACTACAGACTGTATTTTTATTTTACATGCAATTAGTACGAAAACGCTATCGCAAAAAAAGAAGCTGCATGTAGCCTTCTAAGACTGGGAAAAGATCTTTGATAAAATCTACAGGATGCTTTTATGGCAAAAACTACTTCAGAAGAATATAAGTACCCAATTTATAAATGCAATAAAACATATGTATGAAACTGTACAATCTTCCGTTCAATACAAACAATTTATATCTGAATCTATACTATCAAAGATTGGAGTAAAACAAGGTGATCCAATCAGTAGTATTGTATGCATATTTTACCCAAACGATATCTTAAATAGTATTAATGATAATATAGATGGTGTTATAAATATTGATGACTTAAATGTATTCCTTGTCTTATTTGATGACGATGAAATTATGTTCAGAAATAATCCGGAATCACTTCAATCAATATTCAACGACCTAGAACAGTACTGCATCAACTAGTACCTTAAATTGAATACTGGTCAACAAGACATAAGTAATATTTGAAAATAGCAGGCCAACCTCCTATGACTTCTTTTTATATGACACTATAATATATATTTCACATTCATTTAAATACCTTGGAATATACTTTTTCAAAAATAGAAAGTCGTACATAAAACCAATAGCACAACACGCTGGACACTCCATTCATACAACCAATGATACCTACCCGTAAGTTAGAGAATGAACTTATTTGATGTTCTTGTGTTACCAGTACCCACCTACGCTGCCGAGGTTTAAGGCTTACAACTCTTTACTTAATTTTGCCGTCGAATACTGTGTGTCTACCAGTCTACCAATCTAAATGCACTATACGTATAATAAGGTTGTGTAACGATGTACGTTTATAGAAATCTAATCATGATTAAATATTGGTTAAAAATATTAACTTTGAGTGAACATAGTATTCTTCTTAAAGTTTACAACACGTTAAAAATGGACGCCGATAACAATAATACGTATAACAAATAAAACTGGGCATATCATGTTAAAACAAATCTCGAACAAATAGTACGCCCAAACGTTTGGAAAAATCAATATACCATGCATATAAATTACAATTATATTAAGCAAACGATAACAGATGTTTACCAACAACACTGGTATACTGAAATTAACAACTCTACGCGACTTGAAACATATTGTTTATTTAAACATTCTTTCGACCAGGAAAACTATCTTAAACTCATTAAAGAACACAAATATAGAACTGCTTTTATAAAATTTCGCATTTTGTCTTATGAATTAAACATTAAAAGTGGTCGTTATAACAATATTTCAAGAAATGAAAGATACTCTTTAAATTGTAACTCTAGATTAATGGAAAATGAATATCGTTTTTTATTCATTTGTTCTAAATATTCTGATCTAATACCTAAATACATCAAAAGATAGTATTATACGTGGCCAGCTCAACAAAAAAAACTGATGACATCAAATTCAAGAATTGTGATAAATATTCTACTAAGTATTTATATTTTATGCGAATAAGATAAGAACGTGAGTAGAACAAAAAAATACTAAATGCAATATTGGGGGCTTGTATGCGGAGGATCATAAATTTAAACTTATTACAAAATGAGAATGTAGTCAATTTTCGAGTACAAGCGGCCTTATATGTACTGCTTTATTTAGGGACACGCATGTGGGTTAAATGTATATGGTATTGTCTTTTTGTAAATACAAATTCCCCTTAACTTGTTTTAATATGTTAATAAGGTTTGTGGGTATATATATATAAATGCCCTATAGATCTTAATTCTTACACATTTTTGAGGACATTGTGAGCAAAGATGGTAAAGTAATTAACTCCTTCGTCGCCGTATTTCTAAATCGGACTCTGCCGTCTTATATCTTTTACTTTACATTGCTTTTATATTTTTGGAAAGATCGTGAAGTATTAAGTGCGAAGTGCAGATGAAGGTAAATATGTATATATATATATATACGGGCTGATCCCGGCCTTCACCTTTCGAGTGCAACATACAAATAGTCTACGCGCGACGGGGGGTTAAAAGGGACACTGTTGTGGTTTAATATGTATGTAATTATCTTCTGGTAATCAATATTCTCGTAGTTATGTTAATATATATTCTCGTAGTTATGTTAATATATATTCTCTTAGTTATGTTTATCTGTATATGCTATAAAATAAGTATGTTTTAATGCAATAAAATACTTGGGAAAAGATACGAATACGCTCTTAATTGTTTTAATCTTAACTATATATTCTTATTTCCCTCCAATTAAGAAGTTTTTACAAACGTAACAAAGCATAAATTATTCGTTATAATAAGAGATGGGGGGAAAGACGAGTATATGCAAAGACACCGCAGGTAAAAGATAATGATAAACATGTAATCCTAACTATATATTCTTTATTTCATCCAATTGAGAAGATTTTTACAAACGTTACAAAACATACAATATTCATTATAAACTACAAGAGATGGAGAGAAAGACGAGTATATGCAAAGGCACCGCAGGTAAAGGATAATGATAAACATTTAAGTTTCCCCTAGCAGAACAGTTATCCGGAACAAAAACAATAGCACTCAATGAGGTAGTCTTACATAACAAGTGCATGTACCACTGTAAATACTCCCGTAGCATATATACATGTGAATAACATAAGCAATCAATGGTAAATTCAGGCGAACAAAGGTAGTCAGTCATATACAAATGTTTTAAGACCAATTATAATATATTACATACATCCACATACACGTATCTGCCATTATACCACCGATTCCTCAGCTTGTTTATACGAGTTCCAAATGGAATCAAGAAACAGAACGACATGCTTGGAAAATATATCATAACCGTAGGGAAGTACATTAATCACGATCTGATTCAAACGAAGTAGAGCACAAACATATTCAGCGATAGTAATAAAGATAAAACTGTGCTCCCAAACTTATAATCAGTTTTCTGATTAAAAAACAATTTTACAAGTAAGACTATATCTCATATCGCTGCAATCACACAGCGAGCAGCGAGTAGAATTTGGAAATGACCAATACGCAATTAATCGAGCGAAAGAAAAACTAGCCCGTAGCATACTTGGATCATGTTTTGCATACGACCATCCTGGGCTAATCAAGAACTGCTGTTGAATTTGCCTGTATAGTACAAACTCTTGAGAACATGTTCTCTCAGTTCATTCATTAGTGAAGTAATCAGATATCTTCGTACTAAAGCATTTTTTTCCAAATATGCTTGCTCGGGAAGCTGCCATGGGAAAGAAAGTCATGCAAAACATGAAACAAGTCATATTTATGTAACAATTTGACAATGTCAGATATAAACCCTAGTTGAGTGAAGTAATTCTGATATGAACACAGACGTAATACAAATATAGATTTTGTCGCACAGTGTCTTTCTAAACGACATAATTGACCAAGACATATCAGTTTTCTCCTATTATCATTTGCTGCCTCAATAGGGAATGCTCCTAAAAGAGCGAGGACATTATTTGTTCTCGATATAATACGAAGTCCCTGAACTTGCGTCAAGCAAAGCCTATGTGACCTTTCCAATGTAAGATTGTCCCGATCAGATAGCGACTGCGCCAACTCACAACCAAAATAAAAAGGCCCTTGCGATGACAATTGAATTATAGATGTTAAAACTAGTCAGAAGATTCAACCCCTTCCTGTGTAATCCCTCTTTGATTAATCCGAAAATATACCTCTATCTACATGTTTTACTATTATGGAAGAACTAAAGTATTTGTTACAGAGTATACTTAAATGAACATTATCTTGTTTGTCTTGTATAGCTGCTTTGCCAACACACCAGGACCGTTAAATGAACGCTTGGTCTCATTAAAAGTTAAAAGTGACGACGGAACATTTGTCCTCATTATAGTGGTAACACCATTGACAGGAATATTGATAGCAAATGCTAATCATATGATGTAGGGCTCCACCAGATAAAGCGAGAAGAGTCATATCGTCTGCAAAGGACCACAGGTACCCGGCGTGGAGCTTTTCCCCCAACACCGTATGATATACACACTCGTGCTATAAATAGAAAACGCTGTAAATACATAATATAGTAAAGGTATAGGACTCTTGGATCAAAACATTACACAAGCTTTTTTGAACAAGGTCGTGTGTTCGTAATTTCCGTTCGATTTTCAAAGACTTGGTCTTGTTCGTCAAAGAAATGGTCTGTATACAACATATCGCCTGAATTAGGTCCACACATAGCTCTCACAGAATACAGCGAAGCAATACACTTGTAAATTGGTTGTCTCGTCGCCGATGTGACTCAAGTAGAATTCGTTCGTTAAAGAACAAAATTCTTAAACGGTTGGTAAGGAAACAGTCTGAGTAAAACCCACAATACATAACGCAACTATACATGTCAGTTTGCATTGAAATGATGATATTATAAGTTTGGAACAAACACCTAACTTATGTTATTTATAGGGCATCTAAAACGCATGCAAACAATTTATTATGATTTTCTTTACCGTAAATTATACTTTCATTTAGCATAAATGGTGTCATAGGACTACCCATACTAGGTTGAAAACCGCCCTGAGGTGCATGTAAGGGTCTATTGACAGTATCTTGTAACCGTCGCAATACAACCTTTTCATACAATTTTAAATTAAAATAGACGAGGAATGGATAACTATTCGAATCATTTTTCGGTTTACCCCCACCCTTATGAAGGGTTAAACTCACACGATGTTTAAGATATGTAGGGACATTGCTATTGCAGTACATTAGGTTAAATAAAAACGTTAGATATTGTTTTAACATCCGTCCACTATGAATGAGATGTTCATTGCAAACCCTATCGTTAATGCACATTTTTCTAGTTTTCAATGTTGAAAATGCAATTAAAACTTCCTCTTGGCGAATATGATCACCATCATCACTAATTAACCCATCCTTCATACAATTGACATAGGCCGCAATGGTCTCATAATTCGATCTGTCATAAGATTCGCACTCGATGTCCGGACGTACTCATGAGAGTGTATTTGTGGGGATATTTTCTTTGATGTTTACTTGTGCGTTGCACCCCACAAG
>JAUELF010269386.1:0-10944 GCA_031471495.1 Clinocardium nuttallii | reverse complement strand
TTTCTAAGAAAAACAGCAGTTTTGCTTAAAAAACAGGCTTTTCTTCAAGGAAAAAGTCAATTTACCAGAAAAGGAGTGCGGTGACCTTTTTTTTTTTTTGCATTATTTAAGCTGTGACAAAACATGTTTGCGATATAGACCTAAGTAGAAGGGTTAACCGCACGAGTATGCAGGATGGTTTTAAATGTTAAAACTGTATTTGTTATTATTAATGGACCGTAAATATTATACAATGTTTTGCAAATAACCTTGTTTCTCTATGTTTAATCATAGAACATTGGTTAGATTTGGGTTTTTGTTTGGTGATGTACGCTGATTTCAACCAGTTTTTAGTTATATCACGGCTTTTATTGGATAAATTACCAGTACTACTTGTCCATTTATCCTGACACCAGCGAGTCAGTCGCAATGCTTTCCCTACAGTCCTGGGCGTACAAAAGGAACACTATCATTGTATGATCTGGATATATTATACGGAGCTCCTAAAGTGACATTCAACCTTTTTTTGGATATGCAAATACGACGCTTTTATTTCGTAATTACGAAGTTCTTATTTTGTGAAAAAACGGAACATGTGTTCGGCACTTTTTTTAATATGCAAATTAACTATTTATTTCGTATTTACAAAATAATAACCTCGGCCATTTTCTGAAATATTCAAGTTAGCCGCCTAAAGACGATATCATCGTATGTTATACCCAAACTGAAATACTGTACCGACTTTCAAGGCTCATGCCCAGCAGCAGTTTGATTGGTGTATGGACAGATTGATCTATTTATGACGCCATTTTCAACAATGTTTAGGTCGTATCACGGCAACCAGTTCACCTACCAACGTGATTCCTGGATGTATCATTCAAGTATTCCATACAACAATCTTTCCAATCAAATGACTGCTTTTCCACATATACGTTTAGCCCATTGATCATATTAACTGAAGCAGGCTGTCGGTTATCGCTCATCGCATTTACTTTTGTCAATTGTCGGAAAGATGTTGGCTGGAAACTTGCATTGGTGCAAACGCATTTCGAAAAGATTACATGGAGACGAAACACTGATTGCTTTTGGTAATCCGCTGTACACGCCTTCAAAATCATCCAATGTTTGATAGTATACATGATTTAAAAGAACAGTTCGGAACAACATCGCCCAAGATCAGCATGCACAAGACATCCATCTGTTAGTACACGTCCAATAATGCCAAATATGCATTGACCGACAGAAACGATAGACCTACATGAAAAAGATGAATCTTTTAAAATGAGTCGAAAACAAGGTCAACTGGTTTACTACTGTGTTGAAGTTGACTGCTTTTCTCATCGAATAAGGTATACAGGTCAACCTCTGGGCCGACTCAGAGTATGTGTTTCCTATAGAGAGGTGCATTTACATTCACATACTTGGAGGTCATTTAAGATGCATGTTTTGTTGCCGCAGAGATTCCGATTTAAAAGGTTTTATAAATAGTGTTTAACCACTTTACTCCCCAGTTGTTGTTGATGTACGCTTCGGTAGTTTAAAGGCATGTCGATCGTGATATAAGCTTAAACTTGCTTCACAGTCGACGTCAAATAATGATGTTAAAATAAAGAGCATGTCGTAAATATGCATTATTCAGTGTCAAGACGATTTTTAAACTGGAACAAGAGACGGGCTTGTGACGTTCAATCCCATCAATACCATATATGCGTAATATAATTACTGTCTTTAACTTAGACATAAACTGGAAATGTAACTCAACAGACATCGGGCGTGATTAATATAAGCTGAAACCTTGTATCGCAATCGATGTAAATAGATAAGTTTAAACAAAAAATAATAAACAAAAGAACTTAACTGACTTTACGCCTCAAGGGTCTACACTAGCATAGGATGTCAATACCCGAGATGACATATTATTTTTAAAATCCTGGCGCGGCAAAGTATTTTATTTAAGCAATTATTGGTCGTGCGCGGCCTGATGTGTTATCCGATATTGATAATCATTTCTATCTCATGGGACACAAGTTACTTAGCAGTGACGCTACGGTAAAACTATCATTCAGATTTAACATTTGATAAACGTCATACAAAAAGGAGGCAGCGCGTCCCGTCTGTCATAAATATTGTAGTATTACTCTGAGTAATCTACGACGGTAGAAGGATGTTTGGATACAAACCATACCAATGACCAATCGATTTGAAAGCCGGTTTATGTGACCCGATTGGTGTGTAATTGAAACGTGTTAACCCTTTCCCTCATAAAGTCGTTTTGTGACGCCTCTGCAGCAGACGGCCTTTTGAAAACATAGTGACAAAAATGACCACAATGTTGACCACTTTTAGTCATAGATTTTCCGTATGAGGGAAAGGGTTAAGTAGTTAAAATGCATACCGTTACACACTCCGTGTTAAAATGCATACCGTTACATACTCCGTGTTAAAATGCATACCGTTACACACTCCGTGTTAAAATGCATACCGTTACACACTCCGTGTTAAAATGCATACCGTTACACACTCCGTGTTAAGATGCATACCGTTACACACTCCGTGTTAAAATGCATACCGTTACACACTCCGTGTTAAGATGCATACCGTTGCACACTCCGTGTTAAGATGCATACCGTTACACACTCCGTGTTAAGATGCATACCGTTACACACTCCGTGTTCAGCCTCGTCAGCTGAAATGGACGAACATTACATTTTCTCACCAAAACAATTCATTGTTATGGTGTTAATACATATACTTGCTATTTGTTTGGTTTAAAGCTGTATTGATTGTTGATCATTTGAAAACAAGCATTAGCTGGATGGTAGACAGATAATTCACCGTTATTATTATCAACAATGAAAAAGTCATTTACTTGAGGTAACTTTTTGTTCACAAACATTGGAAAAAAATCATGTTGGTTTTCTCGCTGGTCAAAATGTTCTGTTCTGATATTTCAGGTGATGTATATACGCGGCGTCTCTTAGGCAAACTGTAATATGTATTTGTTTATATAGGTACTGGTTGCATACATGAGTGGCCTGGTGTCCCAGTGGTTTACATGCTGAACCATCATCAACAAAGAGGTATTGGTACTTGACATGTCTGATGAGCTTTAAGTGTCTCTCATTCAACTAGAGATAATGAACCTTTTTAGGGGACAGAATACTTCGAGCACGTATCCCTTGTACCCTACCTTAATCTAGATTTTGACATTATTATCATCGGTCAGGTGTTTGTTTAATTAAAATGTGCAAAGAAAAGCAAACCCGTTTACGAGACCAGCAAGTCATCAACAAAAAACAGCAACAATCTAAGAACGAAAAGAACATAAATACGTTTGTATTTGACAGCTTGGAAGAATGGACAATGAACATATGAATATATTAAAGCAATGAGGATGATTAATTTAATGTAAGAGTGTATGTGTATTTTGGAAAACAACAACATCTATGTACAACTATGTTTACATTTAAAGTTTTTAATTTGGAGCGTGAACGAGTGACCCTTTGGATAAATGAATGAATGGCTGATATAAATTGTTCGCGATCTTTAAAGCCGGCAGATGAGTGATGAAGCCGGGACAATGGCTCATAAATTCTCAGTAGATATTGCTTCTTTTCAAATGCTCAACACTCAATACTGCTCAAGAAAATATCAAACAGCAAATCCAAATGCAGAACAAGGTTTCTGAGGCTGACGGGTGGTAAGGCCGCTGGTACCGTCTAAAGCATTACTCCCGTCTGACGCAGTAGATTCTTTACAGTGAGGTGGGGAACTTTTATACTAACATTAATTCCAAACCAGAAACGAGCTAATTAAGAGAGAGTTTCATTAGCTCTGCTGGCGCGTCGTTCTTAAAGAGATTTTCATTGGCTCTGATGGAGCGTGCTTTCCTTGGTTCCCGGTTTTATTTAAAATGTAAACGTAAAATGTATGAAGCGGGTAGCCATTTTCAATCGAATGGTTCTATGATTATACATTTTTTCCATGCATATGTCAAATGTAATGCTGTAAATATATTGCAAATTGTCTGACGTACTTTCACAACACATCTAAATTAAATATGTTTGTTTACTTTTGATAAATCTCTTACTGTTTCATTTGGATCCAGTCAAAATTCTCAGGTAATACGATGTTAATCAAAATACCGGCTAAACGGTGTGTAGGTAAATATACATTTGAGAACGTGATAACTTTCGCTGGCTGATATTTCAGTGAATTTAGTGAATTCGCGAAATTCGCAAACATTTCAACGACGCGAACTTTACCACTTATACAGTTGTTATGACAGTGTCGACACGGTGACTCCTCTTTAATGACGTGTATCAAAGGTTATATCGCAGTGATATTTCACCACAGCAATACTGCTAATTAATGTGTGTCCCATGAGATCAAGACTTCTATTAATATGGAATAAAAACTACTATAGTGATACACTCTTGATGAGGCAAATATCAAAATATGTTTAAAGTCAAATCTGCATTGTAGTGACATGCTTTTAACTAATTGTTAACAGTCTACGTGTCATATATCCTTCAATGAGGGAACTTAATGAAGTTTATGTGATTTAATGTTTCTATGGAACTCAAGGGAATGTCACATTCCGTGATGTCTTTTCAAGTGAGCCGTACCGCGATAAAAACCAACATTGTGTTATATATCGACCCGGATCAGCATAAGCATGCCGCGCAGGTTTACCCGGATAGACACTTTTCGCCTGTTGTGGATTGTCTGTTTTAGGATTACTCTATACCTATATCTCCCCGAGTCGGAATGTGTCGGCCCGGATCAGTTTGCGCGGACTGAGCAGGCTGATATGGGTCGATACAGTATGCAGATGCAATAATGTTGTTTTTTTCGCGAGACTGATCTATTGTAAGCGTTTGTAAGTATCAAACACGTCTATTTACAGGATGTTTAGATAGTTCCTGCCAATACTTGTTCAAAGTCGCACAATATGTGCTCCTTTTCACGTATGTGACTGTTAACCGCTTACAGCTATTATTAATATTCTAAACGTCTTTGGTGTTTACAAATAAAAACTTATTTTGGACAGATTCGGTAACAGTTTGTAAAGAACAACTAATGGTAAAAGTAGTTGTGGCTTATATTCTTGGCGCCAAAGGGTACGGAGATAACATTGCGTTTAATACATCGTTTATAGGTTAAATAATACCAGTTACATGTACGTTAGAAATGTAATATATTACATAAAAATTGACATGATATAACTGTAAAACAGCAAGAAAAAAATGGCACAATTGATTAATTGATGTAATTGATTATAGGCACAACTTTAATATGTCCATTCTGCCTGATTCTATCCTACTTATTGACTGCGTTTTCATGTAAAGCAGTTTTAGATTACCAATTATTCCACATTAATAACGTTAAACTTTAAATGAAATAGCTCAGATGAGACTGAGTCAATCTGTCCCTTACGTTAAAGTACACATCCTACCATGTGCACGGACTACAGTATTGTAGAACATCATATACAAGCCTTTCAATAATAAATTGGGGTTCTTTACCCTCGCCATGCAGAATTAACTATTTGGCGAGCAGACAAGCCTTTTCCGTTCACCTATATGTTTTAAACAAGTGCTATAGATTGTAGACCAATCAAATGTTGTATTTAATGAATAATAGCAAAGAAAAAAGGAAATTAAACGTTTTGAATGGTTCATAGTTAATTTGGCTATCATACGACATGGACTAATAAGGTGAAGTTTTAAAATTAAATGTTCTGCATACTAACCTTTAATTATTATTTTTTTAAGAAATAAATGTCATTGAAATGAAATCAATGAAAACGTATGAAATATAATATCTAAGAACAAAATATTAATTATTTTTTAAACATGATAAGTTTTCAGTTATTAATCGTCAATTGAAACGTATACACCCTTTGGGAGCTTCGCGTAATATCAAGTCATGTGACGTATTCTCGGTTTTGTTCAATTTCTTAGTGTTTTCTCATATTGATCGACGTTTATCTTTTTAAAAGATATTTCTTTTTTGGTTTATTTACAGCATCCATAAAAAAATTCATAAACAAACAAATCTGCCATAATTCAGAACTTAAATTCAATACTAATGAAACACAAACTTCAATGTTCCACTGTACGCTTCCTCTATCACGGACTTAATGATACTTTGTCCCCTTTCAAACATTAAACATATCTGGAGGAAACACAAATTAGAAAACAAATTGGGAACATACTGAAAAACTCTATTTACATAAACCTAAAATTATCAGCTTAATAGATGTTCACAAATATCTAATTAAGATCATTAATGTTTGAAACAAACAAAAGAGTACAGATACGTCGAAATGCGTCTGAATGTTTGAAATTGTAAACAGGACCTATGTAGTTTGTAAAGGAACCCGAATAAATTATTCACCGTTGTGAATGTCATTTCGTACGAATGACTGAATAAATAAATCGCCAATATATAAACTTACGGCCGTTTCCATCTGTCCTCACATGGCCAATGCATGTACGAGTGGGTATATACAAAACATTTGCCGCAACATGCGTTAAAAGGGTTGTTTCATCTCCGGTTCGACATCAGTGTTTGACGTGTGTTTAAGTCCCCTTTTAGTCCTGTAGGTATAGCGGTTTTAAAGGGCATTGTTTGTTTGGATATATAGGATGTGTAATAACATATGTATGGCAGTTTGAGCTAACGGTATCGGGAACTAGTGGAATTCAAATGGATGTGAAATAACATATGTATGACAGACAGTTCGGCCTAACGGTATCGGGATTAAGTGGTATTCAAATATGATTTGGAATACATTGCTGTCCAAATCTATAACTTTTCTATATTTAGTTGTCACAAAACAAGCACTTATAACAACTTCTGAAAATAGGTTACAGCTAAACACACTTGATGAATATAATAGAAATATTATTCCAAAACTGGATAAAGTATCTCCGATTTTGGTAAAAGCTTATATGTATCCAACGAATATCATCCGCTTTAACGAAAAGGAGGAACTTCTGTACATGAATGCATTCTTGAGAGTGTCCTGGAACGACCAGAACCTTGCTTGGATTCCGGAGGATTACAGCGATATAACATATACCATTTACAAACAAGGACAGATATGGCTACCAGATTTTGCACTAGGAAATGCAAAAGGAGACCAAAAACAGATCGGGTATGATGACTTGAACGTATTGGTTTCCTCCTCTGGAAACGTTTACTGGGAGCCTGGACTTAGTTCCGAAATAATTTGTGCCGTTGATACCACGTATTTCCCATTTGACGATCAATTATGTACCGTCATATTAAGTTCATGGATTCATGCTCCCCATATGGTCCGTATTATCAGTGAAGGTTTAATCACGAATTTGACATTGTATGTGGAAAATGGACAGTGGGAGATGCAGCCAGCAACGACAAGAGTCGTAGAATATGAGCGTTTCTCTCATCTTATATTTGAAATGAAATTAAAGAGACGGTCTGCATATTATGTGACGTCGCTTATTGTTCCTGTTGTTGCTATTTCAATACTTAATTGTTTTGTGTTTTTGTTGCCAAAAGAAAGTGGGGAGATGATTTCTTATTCAATGACGACATTTCTGTCCTACATGGTTCTTCTGACATTAACCATGGACAATTTACCCAAAACATCAAAGCAGAGCCCGATCTTTGTAATGTATCTGGCGTGTATGCTTGGGCTTGCTTTCGTCTCCGTATTGTGTTCAGTCATTACCTGCATACTACCGACCAAACCCAAAGATAAAGTCACGAAATATGAGGACGACACAGACGAAAGAAAAGATAAAGCAGATGAAAGCTCTTACGATGTTGATGACGGCAGTGTTCAAAGAAAGCATGCTAATATGGTAAATAAGCAAGCTTTCTTAGAAACAACATGTAATTCGTGTCATTCTGAGCTGACAAACGATCCTAGCATACCGACACGGGATAACAATGCTCCTAACGAGGAAAACAAAGGACCTGCAATTAAGCGGCTTATTTCTTTCGAGTACAGCACCGAGAAGAGTGGGATAAACACACCTTATTCCAGCTACATGCTAACATTAATGAAAAGGTACAGTGTGAAAATAACCTTTGATATTGCCATGTTCGTGCTGGTAAGCTGTACTACATTTTTGACAACTTTTGTAACATTTCATATTCTAATAAGTCATTCTATGTAAATGCAAACCTCAGATAAACGACCGTAGGGGAGACAGGGGTAGAATGTTACATTTGTGTTCAAAGGTTATCAAGTTTCGAGAAAATGAATCTGTATAAAGAACTGCCATTGACTTGGCTACAAAATACACACTTTTTGGCAAGGCTACCATTGTTTCAGATGATGTTTTGTAGTCAAGTGATGTAAATGACTAAGAACATCATTCTACCAAAGAAAGGTACAACAATCACAAGCAAAAGTCAAATACAGGGAAGTTTAAAATACATGTCCCCTCTTTAGTTGCTAATATTTTGTTATTCAGAAGCAGCAGCATCCTAGGCATTACAATTTGTGAATATATAATTATTCAACATTTATAAAATACACACATTGCTGAGAAAATGTTACCATTTCTGGCTTACATGACATGTTCTGTATCTCAACCATTTTTCGGACGGATGAGTCGAATCCTAATTCCTCCTAATATTGACCTTCAGTTGGTTGATACTTGTTGCCGTACAGACATGCGCGTTAAGGTATCCCACATTAAAAAGTCCAATGGATTGTGGTCCGGAGAGTGTGGTGGCCATTCGACAGTTATCTTCAAAGGAAATCAGATTTGGCGCGAATGTATCATTTAACCATTTACGGGCAACCAACATTTGCTTTAGGCATCGTGTTTGAAGGACACGTTCTGTAGAGCGTATCCCCTTTTCGTCAACTCCGGGATAAACTTCTTCTTCAGTATAGTCAGATATCGATCCATCGTCACAGTTACTGTTTCCCCACCAACCTCGTAGAACTAGGGACCAATGATACATTGGCTACTCATTGCTCGCAATACCGTTACTTCAGGACTGTACAGCGGCCTCTCTTGATAACAGTCGGGCTTGTGAAAGGCTCCATAACCGTAAGTTCTGTTTGTTTAACACAGCATTTAATTGAAAGTGTGCTTAATCGGTGAACCACGTGGTGTTGGTGGTCGCTGGATTGAGGATCGCTAAATTGGCATATGTCAGATTCCTTCAGATGCTGCATCACTGCATCTGCGAACGGTAGATACACTTGTTCTGTTACTCAAAACTGTTCTCACTGACATCTTTCGGGTTTCTTCAATAACTTCCTTCTTTCGAAATACACTTTAAGTTTCTTCAAATGTATTTATAATTCAATATATTTGTTTCCTTGATAATGGTTTTATGTCTAGGTGTTGTTTTCGTAAGACTTTCCAGACTGCATTTGGAGAGTTACCGTATTAATAGTATGGTTTAACAATAACTGCATTTTTCTGAGAAGCCATGTTTGTACAACTCTGATGACATCACACATGTTCCGTTTGTGACAATCTACTGAATTTCGTCCTGCCATATTGATTGGTTTGAAAAGATGCCATGCTGCATCAGACTAGGGGTAAAATTAACAAACCGTAAACATGTGTTAAAAGTACCATCATATTCTTGCAGTTCTTTGCCTTAAGTAGTGGATGATAAATAATCTCCGAGATCATTCAAAAATTACTGAATAAAACTAAGATAGGTTTTCCCCTTGTCTTACTCCTTCAAGACATTGGAACCCTCTTTGGAAGCAACAATTTGCGATTTTACCAATTTGTACATATTACGAATAACATTAAAACTTTGTTTGCCTCTCACCTCTGATTTATGTGAGAACGTAGTCAGTGGCTTCGAAAGAATGTTGTGTAAGTACTGGTGTGGGAAAGCCAGGAACATATGGGTAGGTGCACTGACCGCCGTTATATGACCAAAGCTGTTGAAAGCGGCGTTAAACTCCAAACAAACATCAGGAGTACGACCAAAAAATGTTTGTAAATGCCACGAATTTCGTTACCTTTGAAAATCTAGATTGTTTTGTAACATAAAGTGGTATATAGAACGAAAATGAACTGGTGTATTTCTCCTCAAGATTCCTTATAAATAACCAAAACCTATCTTAACTTTACGATAGCGTTACTCGAAATGATTTAAACTGTTATAACACATAAAGACTTCAGAACTACAGATACGACCCGTATCTATATACGGTACGGCCCTATGCTGTGATTTCGAAACGCAAATGATTCCACTTCTTAAGTACACTGCGAGCGAACTACAACATGTAAATGAAACCCGTAGTAAATTAATAACAGATTATCTGTGTCGGTGTTATCGCGAAATGAGAAACACACGACAGGTTGGCCCTTAGGAACGAACTCAATCTCGGAGTAAGTTTCATCTATGGTTTAAACCGGATGTCAGTCATCCCAGGTATACTACAGGTTTGAACTGCGGGTAAAGCAATTGACACTACTTGGAAGTAAATGATAGGTTTATTGCTGTATATATATATTCAGTTGACATAGATGCAGCTATGAATAGTATTCCTGCGTCAAACATTACTGGGAAAGTTTTTGCAAATATATATATCCTTTATGCCCCTTTCAAATGTACAAATGATGGTAAAAGATTACCACAATATGTGTGGTCTTCTAGATTTAAATTAAAATGTTCCTTTACCAAAGTTTAAATTAATGATATAAGCATCCTTCCAAAGTTGGATAGACCGTGGCTCTTTAGCCGACTGGAAATCAAACGGCGATTCGTCTTAGGTTTGAAATATACAATTATGTTTTAGCTTCAAATGACATCTCCTTACCCACTCTACCAATTTCAGCTAAACTTGATAGAAATGTTACGTTGGAGTCTTCTTTCGAATGTGTTGAATGAATGAATGTATATGGTTTTATGGCGCATCGACAGCTAAGGTCATTTAGCGCGCAATTAAATTTATTTATTCATGATCCCTGGGTAAACAAA
>JAUELF010269375.1:0-10944 GCA_031471495.1 Clinocardium nuttallii | reverse complement strand
TGAATATTTGTATGTTCTTCTGTAAAATATCCATGTCTTCATTTGTATTTTTTGCTATAAGCATATTGTTTGTTTAATCCAATAAAGTATTTGTATTGTATTGTATTGTATTGTATTAAAGAACGTAAATTTCGGTTTATGTCAAGTACAAAATTCATTAAACGAAATTATAAAATCTGATTTCATTCATTAAAGAACGTAAGTTTCGGTTTATGTCAAGTACATAATTGATTGAACGAAACTAGAAAAATCTGATTTTATTCATAAAAAACGTTTCGGTTTATGTTGGGTACATAATTGATTCAACGAAATTTAAACATTCTGCTTATATTTATTAAAGTGCTGTACATCAAATGTTATATATGTTCAAAAACTTTTATTATGACGTCACTATTACTCAATGGCGTTGGTATTGACGGGAGTAATTTCTGATTTATTTAATACAGCGTTACATTTACCGTGATATTACAGAAATACAGTTGAAGGTGTCTAAACGCAAAGCAATCAATAACCCAATATACCAATCATTAAATCTTTAAAAACGACTCTTACGAACTTGTAAATGTATCATGTATGAAATTGAAAAACAGACAGTGCTGAAATATATTGTGATACTGTCTTGAAAGAACTTATTAATATTTTTATGCCCGGTATATAGTTACGTGAACCTTTGCAATGTTTCCGGTTTAGGAATATGAGAAATATCTCACAACCATAAATTTATCCTGTTCCAATAATGTTTTTAACGGAAAGTAAAAGCCATTGGATCTGTTCACATGTATTTTGAGGGGCGCGATTCTATTATTTCATTACGAGCACTTTAATTTAATCATCTTTATCTTGTTTAAAAAAAGAAGATAAAAGACGGTCATTCTCTTTGACAATAATACAAATAAACATCGCTGTACTTTAATTTGATCTGTCAGCACCGCGTAAAGGGTCGCCTCGAGTTGACCTTATATAATAGTATATTATACACTAAGTATCTTTTTGGGGATTCCTTAGTCATGAATATTCGTCAGAATGTGAATTGCTGATTAGTTGCCTCTCGTGCATTTTGCTTCAATGACGAGAGCTTCTTAACGGTTAATTGTTATTTTGCGTTTCCCGCCGCTTTATACAATTCTTCAGTTGTATCACGGCGTTTCCTGGGTTAATTGATAGTACTACTGGTCATTTTCTTTCCTGACACCAGCCAGTCAGCTAACTCCACAACCTTGTGCGCCAAGGAGGGCAGCACTTAACTACCAGTATTAATGTTTATGGTATGACCCGGTCGTGGATTGTTACGACCTCCACTCCCGATGCGGACGATCTACCACTAGACCATCGAGGCGGTTACGGTTAATTATAACAGGAAACTCACCGATTGGTAATCAATTATTCCCTTGGTTATTAGTGTCTCCGCTGTGCTGTGGTAAGCCTATCTTGGGAGTGAGAGACCATGGTTTGATTCCCGGTTGGATCATGCCAGACACTTTAAAAAAGGTATTGATGGCTTCATTATGATGCCCTCAAGATCGCGGATCATTAAGACTGATTGAACGCTTTCTAATGAAAAGTAATGCTACTACTGGTACTTTACCAAGGTAAGACATGGAAAAACTTTGGAAAGTGAGAATCAACAACCAAACATACAAACAAAACGTTTGTGAAAGCTTTTTAATCGATTGATTTAGCAATTTAAGCGAGGTTAAGGTTCTCATTACGAAGCTACTATAGCCTAGTTTAAATGCAAATGAACCGCGTCTGGTAGGTTGGTGATGTTGTTGAGTCAATGAATAGTGAGGAATCGAGTTTGTATAAAGTCCCATCAGAATCTTCACTGTCCGCAAGATCTTAACGTACTTTATGACCCAAAACCCACATACACGTGTAGCTTTAATAGTTAATTGCCTATATAACTTACTGGTGCCATACCGGAGTCAATAAGACTTGAAATAGGAAACTGTTTCTCTGGAGATATTCGAGGGAAAATGTAAGTACTGAAAAACAGGAAGGATAATTTTCATATACTGGAAAACATTTTTGGAACAGGAATATCTGCTCATACTGGCCGATGACCAATTTCTCAGGATTATAGAAAACTTTTGCAATAATTCAACAAATAGTACCAGGTCAGTAAAGTGTGTGTTCTTCCATGACATGCTTAAACTGTCAAAAGAGACAAAACGTGTATGTGTTTCAATTTCGTTCATGACAATACATTTACAGATTATTTCTTCAAGTTGATTGGCCGATAACTTGATTGGAGCTAAATGCCAATATCAAAGATATCTCAGTTATAGCACGACGAATTTGTTTACTGCTTCACTACATTTTTTCTCCAAATATATAACGATTGTTTACATCATACTGGCCGAGCCCCGGTAGCTCAGTCGGTAGCGACGCGTGCTGTCAATCCAGGGGTTGTGAGTTCAAATCGCGGCTCGGCCAACTTTCTTTCCGACGTTTGACAAAAGTCAATGCGACATGCGTCATTCGTCTTCCACTAATGGGCTAAGTCTTTGTGGAAAATCAGCCAGTTGCTTGGGAAGATTGTTGTGTGGAGAACTGGTGTGCGAAAACCAGGTAATATGAGTAGGTGAACTGGCCGCCGTGATATGACTGAGAAACTGTTAAAAACGGCGTTAAATCCCAATCAATCAATCAATCTGTCCGTATGTCACACACCACATACAAACAATTTCCAACCCAGCCACGTGTACAGTTTACGCCATAACGTTACCAGTTATTTATATTGTAGTTGAAATCCATTCATCACTGACTGGTAGTTCTTCTAATTATCTTCCTGGAGATTTCCGGAATATGGACCAGCCCAGCCACCTGCGTTTTCAGATAATACGAAAACCACAAGGCCATATACAAAACAGCAAATTAAATATATTACTTAATTCCAAACATTTCAAAATAAGTCTGGGCCATCGGAAATAGTGTTTGTCGTTTCCAGATTCGTTTGAATAATTCCATTCATCAATGGCGACAGCTTTTTTCGACTTTTTTTTTGCGGGTCATCGTGTCATTATGTACGGATGCAAATTGATTTATTTTAACAGATACTAAAATATTCATATGGATCAGTGTATAGGAAAAAGGTACAAGTTGGCTTAGTGAACAATGTAGATCCAGATCAGCCTTAACATCCGCACAGTCTGGTCAAATACGACACTTTCTCATATAACCTAAACAAGATTGTTGACAAAATATAGCAACGTGTGAAGACTCTGATACGGCTAGGCTGATTGACAAGATGATATTAACACAGACTGTTCAAAAATGCCTTTTCTCATGTACTGGGCTAAGAAAGTGTCACTCTCGACCAGAGCGTCATATCCATGAAAACTGTTGCGTCAATGTCTCTGTGCATGTATCTGTGTAACAGATCATGTCTTAATCCTTCCTCACATATAGACGCTTTCTGACGCCTCATCAGCAGACGATTTTTGAAAACATTGAGACAAAATGAGCAATTTCTCCTTTTACCACAATGTTTTCAACTTTTGTTTCAGTAATAATACCCTCATGTATGGTGAACTTCTGTGTTTTTGTCAATATGTTTTCAAAGACATCTGCTGCAGATGTGGTGGATGTGAGAAAGGGTTTTTAAGTGTGTTGGAAAAGAATTTAAACATCTTTGTGGATAAAAAATGCAAAAAAGATTTTCAGGGTTGATAAAACATCGTAAAGACTGTTATCTTTTTGACTGGGTCACATTATTTACATAACTGTTATAGCAGATAAGAATATCAATAGGATTCCAGTCCAGGTGTTAGTAGGATAGGTATAAATGATATACCCGAATAGAAAAGGTCATCCGTGTCACCATCGTCTCACTGATTAATAGGCTCTCGCATTGAACTGAACCGCGTCAAAACAACGGACTGAATTAAAATTAAATCCATGAAGACAAAATAGACTTTAAAAGGTGAAAGGGTTACAACTACCAATAGAGATATCAAGATATGCAGGTGGATTGGTTAAATTGAAAACAAATGTATTATTTAATTACAAGGCTTTATCGGCGATCAGTGTAGCCATATCTAGATCAACCTGTGCAACTAAGCACTCTGATCTGCAATGTTTGCTATTTTTTCCATTTTAATCAGCATGATGGATACATAGATCTAGATACGTTTATGTTAGACTTGTCACAAATTATGAGTTCTCTTAGAACATGGGTAATGAAAGGGGATGGCATGAATGAGGTTAAGGGTAATTGTGAGTATTTCAGCCCATTTTCCACATACAAAACATCTACAGCAGACGATTTTGAAAACATATAGACTATTTGAAACATTGAAAATCTTCCAGTTGGAAGCCTTTTGCCACAATTACACGCACATCAATGACACAGTATGGAATATACAATATAAGATAGGGCTCCTCGAGGAATGGTAGTTGCGTGGTAGTTGCGTGGTAGTTGAGTGGAACATTCTGATTTTGATATACACTTTTGCAAATTTCTTACACATGTACAAAGGGTTTGTGTAGCTTCTGGTTAGTTTTGTGTGATTTAAAAAAGAATAGGCACCATGTAAAGATAAACAGGCAGATCTGAACCTTCATTATTCATAAATGATAAGGTGTACCTTTTAACGTATACGGACTCAAATATAGGAGCCGTTCCACGAAAACCCAACATTATGGACTCTGAGAAATATGTCGACCCAGATCAGCATGCGCATTCCGCATAGGCTAATCTGGGCCGACCCATTACGCATCATGGGTAAAGAGGTATACAGTAATGATTCCTGAAACAGAACATCAAGGGAGGCGAGTCATGTCTGTCCGAGTAAGCCTGCGCGGCATGCTTAGACAGATCCGGGTCGACACTTTACGCAATGTCCACACTGTTGGTTTTCTCGCGGGACGGCTCATATCAAGTCAAGAACGTGTTCAATATTATTGAGAGTGGGAACACAGACCGTTATTAAAACAAGGGATTAATTTTTGATGTACATATTTTAATATACTTTTCTTTACAAGGCACAGGTGTGATTGTCAAGTGTGCATTTATTCAAACATACATCACGTAAATCATTATACACGAGTCGCACCATATAAAAGAGTTAGTGTAAGTTTGCGAGTACTCCACAGTGAAAGTACATCACATACACCGAATGTACCTGGCAAAAGCGTTCATTGTTCCAACGTTATATGAGCCGTCTGCGAGAAAACCAACATTATGGACTCTGTGTAAAGTGCCAACCCTGGTCAACCTAAGCATGCCGCATAATATAACCCGGGCAGACACGTTTAACCTCCAGTGGATTTCCTGTTTTAGGAATAATTTCTCTATACATCTATCCCTCGGAGACGGAATGTGTCGGCCCGGATCAGTCTGGTCGACACATTACGCAGATGCCATAATGTTGGTCTTCTCGCGGGACGGCTCATATAGTATTAAAACATATTATATAGTTTCTGACTAAGGACGTTAGAGTTTGCCTTTCGACTCATTTGCTTAACGTGTAGTGGCGTGCAATGCGACAACACCTTTATGTCATCATTGTACGGGATTGTATAAGAACCATTTTCGTATGTCAATAACTGCAATATAACAAGAACTAACGTGTCGTCTAAGTGCGCATGTACAGACATTTCTTTGATTGGACCCAGCTGTTAAAAGCATCACATCATTTGCATATGTTTTATTAACCTATTGCGATATATTCTTACCTTTGAATCTGTTCGTTTTAATGGTATTCCAAGAGAACAGATGCTCTTCCAACTTAATCGAAAATGAATATCATTTTCTTTTGTGTTGTCCACAATATTAAGGTATCAGACAAAATCATCTTGGTAATATGCAATGGCCCAATACATGTAAATTTAATAAATAACTTTCTAGTTTAAAACAGAAAGTATTACTAAATATATGTAGCTATATTTCGGAAGGTCATTCTATTCGCGATGACGTAATAAAGCTAACATATTCTTAATGTGTACCTTTTTCATGTGATATACTAAATATTATTTATTTGATATATTGTATAGTTGTATATGTATTTTTTTGTCATATTTTTCCACTTTGTAAATGGCCATAGACAAATTGTGTCGATACTTGCCAATAAAGGATTGAATTGAAAAAAAAATGAATTGATGACGTCCATGTTTTAAAACAATACATGGAAATACAATTAATAGCCAAAATTGTATTCAAAGTCATTTCTACTACGGAGACATTTGTGTTAAAGCAATTATTTCATCTGGTGCGCAATTCAACATTTTCAACACATAATAACTTGTAATCCATATGTGTGTACATCTCCTTTGAAGTTTGAGTACATGCTTTTCCTTTTGAGTCGGGCCTGCCTTTTTCATAGACAATTTGGACCGAATAGTCTTTCACACAAAGACAGACATTTACAATTCAAAGATTACTGCGTTCGTTACAAAATGTCAACGAAATAGCAACATTTCAATCACAAAAAGATGAAACTATTTAGGTTTTAGTTTCCATATATTTCATCATACCCCGAAACATGTGATATAGGCAAATCCACGTCTAGCAAAAAATGTCTATAAAGTTTAATATTGCCATTACTTCAATGACTATTTGTCATACGTAGCGACTCAAACGTCTGCACTTACAATTCATTTCTCATGCTATTTGCACAGGGAGTATGCTTGAACAAACCGTGACTGTGTATGTATGCACAGGGTATCCGGAACTTACACTGTTAGTTGCATAACGGACGAACATTCGTGTTCCCTTTCTCTTGACGCTGCATCGTAAGTTACTGTGGACAATGGGTAGGTCGTCCTCCCAATTAGAGCGTGGTTGAAAAACACCGGGACCGGTATCGTAAATAACACATGATATCCTTAATCTTCTTCTAGCATGTAACAAAGGTATAACCACGTCACTCTCCTATTTATGGTTTGACTCCCAGGCCGGAGATTTTTTTAATATAAATAAGTTGGGTCTCTCCCTTTTTGTGATATACTATATCACCGAATTGTTGATCTCCAGCGTATTCACCCTGAAAATAGTGCTATAGAGTCTTTCAATTTAATTAAGATAATTTATTAATAAGATAACAGTCTTTCTTTTATAATATACCACCAATCGTTGTCAAAATTAACGTCAACTGATTTTCTAAAGTCTTATTTTTTGGGGGGGCATCCCTCGAGAAAATCAGCAGTGTCGATCCGGATCAGCCTATGCATGTCGTGCAGGCTAACCCGGATAGACACTTTTCATCTTCTGTGGAATTTCTGTTTCAAGTATCATTATTCTTTACCTCTACCCCCCTGAGACGGAATGTGTCGGCCCGGATAAGCCAGCGCATGATACACAGGCTGATCTGGGTCGTTTCATTACACAGAGTCTTTACTCTTGGTTTCTCATGATGGAACAGCTCATATGATGAGCATTAATAGAGAATATTTAAAAATGTGATTATTAGTAAAAAAAAAACCAAGACATTTGAGTTTGACAACCAAATGTCGTTGATGCCTTTGTATGATCTGATTATATTGAACTCGTAGCAATTAGCCTAAACATAGTTCCCTCGACTACAATAACTATCTCCCTTGTCAGCCATTTTGATATGCAAATTTATAATACATGTATGTTGAATAGAGAAATATCAAATACAATTCAATTAAATAACTGCATGTCCATAAATGATTAAACAATAATTTGTTTAAAGGAAGCGTTGCTCTGCTGCGAAAACCAACCTAAGCGTTATTAGTATAAGTGTAGAACAAAGTACGTCTTTATATAAGTTCTAACAAATCCAAATAGACCCTACTTAACACAAGCAAACAGGGCATAGCCAAATCAGACTGCGTGAATCCGCTGGTAGAATGGTTAACGGTTGTTTGATTAGAGCCAACGTAAAGCCTCCCTCACACATGATTGTTAAGAGCGAAGATTAGCGAAGCTCGATCTGAATGACCCCAAGCATCCTCTTGTTTTTGTATGTCTCTTTCGTGTATCGGTTACACAATGGCAGTGAACATAACACCGCCGGATTAAATACACAATGTGATCGCATAATTACAATGAAATGAGCCGTCACGCGAGAAAACGCCTCTTCGTAATGTATAGACCCAGATCAGCCTGCGCAGTCCACACAGACTGATCCGGGCCGACATATTCCGTCTCTAGTGGATAGATGTATACAGTAATGATTCCTGAAACAGAAAATCCACAGGAGGCGAGAAGTGTCTGACCGGGTAAGCTTGGACGGCATGATTAGGCTAATCCGGGTCGATCATTTACGCAGAGGCCATACTGTTGGTTTTTCTCGCGGGACGGCTCAAATATAGATGACTTTATTTTCCTTGTTGATAAGTTACTCACTCGCTGTTTAAAGTATCTTCTACAAAGCAAGTACGTTCACTTAACACGCAAGAGCCTTGCTCGGGAATATACAAGATCAAAGGTCATTTGAGATATTACCTGACAATACTGACCCGAGTCTGACCCTTGTATAAAGATGTACTCGTAAATGACCATGTCATAATATAATATTACGTGTTTTTATAACGTTTAAATAGGATGTCGTATGTCACGTTGAGTTATCGTTCAAAGTCAGCGACATTTTTCCATAGTTCAGGTTTTATTAAGACACACGTATTAGTACGGAATTGTCCCCGGAAGCTGACATCAGTATTATCCCCGGAATCAGATATACCTGAGAGGGGCTACCGCAGGAACCAGACGTATCAGAGCAGGGTTGTCTCCAGAATCGGCAGACGTATCAGAGCAGGGTTGCTCGTTTGCTAAATGAAGTGAATGATTTAGAAATAGTTGTACATAAATAAGCCCATTCATGCGTACACTGACACACCACATCCCACACATTGAAATATTGACTTTCAAAAGTGATAAACAAACCTTTAGCGGAAAAGGAAAGTAATTTAGTGAATGCAAATGTAGCCATTAGCTTAATCATACTCAAAGTAAATTGGGTAACCCCAAAGGCATTGTTCTAAAAATAGATAAACGAATGATAACTTTTCGCTTACTCATTTAATATCGGTCATAAACCTTTTGTACTGATTTTTTTTAGTATTTACAGCTGTTTTCAACAGTTTAACAATTATTATGAAATTAACCCTTTCCCATATACAACTATTCTGCAGCAAACGATAATTAATTGGATCTATTAGAAGGAGAAATCGCTCGTTTTGAGCAATTTCTTCTTTTGTCACTATGTTTACAAAAAGCAGAGGCGTCAGAAAGTGTCTATATTAGGGAAAGGGTTAATAGGCATTCCCAGTATTTCTTCATTCTGACACCGGTGTATATGCCGTATTACGCTTCCCGCAACCCAAAGCGCCAACTAGGGAAGCCATGCTTACACATGTTAAAGTATTTTGTATGACCCGATGTGGGATTGAACCCTGATCGACCGATGCATTCTTTAAACTGAATTCCGTTGTTTTCTAGCTATATTTTGAGGGGACCGAGTAATAAGATGCTGAAGACATTTCTTTCGGAAGTACAACGCATTACCAATCGATTTACAAAACATGGTTCTTTTAACTTGCAATACACATTATAAGCATCCTCATTTAATGTCGCAGGGTACAATATCCCCAAATAAACACTGATTACATATATTGGCAAAGGGAGCTCGGCACGATTTGTCATAACTAAGTGACTTTCAAAGATATATCTTTTTGACTTCTCAATGTAAATTTAATACCAACATCCGGGTCTGTGTCACTAACACGTAGTATTAGACGAAATGGAATTTATTAACATACAACTACACATATATTTTCTCGTGTTCCATTCTCCAAATCATTATTTATTCTCAAACTGAGCAAATTCACATTTTGTCACAATGATTTAAAAGTCAACCACTGCAGACACGTCAAAATAAGTCAATATACGGCAAATGGCATTTCTTTACTATGCAACTTCAGTACTTTTGGTGCTTTGATATATCCACCCTGACCCATATTCACAACCTTGATCGACCCGAGTCTGTATCCAAAGTGTTATATTTCTTGGTATAAGTTTCAAAGTAGGTATTTATTGTGTTAATGATATACAATCATGAGCTTATATGTTCTTTATTTCTGGTTTCATTCTGTATTCCTTTTTTTTTAGGTAAGATACATTTCACTAGAATTATGATTATTTGATATCGATATGGCGAAAAACACCTCACCGATTTCTATACAGGAATCGAACAAATCCACAAATGAATTGCTGGGACACTCATATTAACGTTTAACTAGTGAATCAGGTTAGAATAACACGAACGATCATTTAGAGATTATAAAGAGCCAAGAAACACGAAAACTGGTGAAAAGTCGGTGAAGAATTGTAGGAGTTTAGCGCCGTTTAAAACGCTATTTCAGATATATGCCTGCGACCAGGTCATCCAACAAGGGATTTCTTGTTTCTCGAAGATGTACACGACATACATATCTCCCAATGCAATTGACTCCCTTCCCATATATCCCAGTAAACCTATTCGTGGAAGAAGAATGACTTTTTTCAATCACCTGAAAGAAGGACTGGCAGAGCAGGGATTCGAATTCAGGGTCCTCGCTGGTTTTAAAGCCCTCGTCATCACCGACTGACCTATCGAGACTCCACTACAAATTCAAATAAGGGACTTTTTTATCATCGAGTAAGATAAAGGTCACTGAGTAATTGAGTGATTTTATACAAAAGAATTAAGACTCGACAGATAAAAAGGACGCGTATTTGCGTTTTCATTCGCGCATCAAATGATCGTACATTATCGTGAAAACTTAAGGCTGCACGTCTCTGTATATTTTCAGAAGTTCCATCTCAGGTAATATGACATTAGGCGGACAGTGAAAGCTCTGTTGAGATGGTGTGGATGCACTGGTTTTTCCGAGTCTTAGTTATTCGTATATTTCACCAATAAGTTAACCCTTTCCCTCATATAGACGCTTTCTGACGCCTCTGCAGGAGACGGCTTTTTGAAAACATAGTGACAAAAG
>JAUELF010269364.1:0-10945 GCA_031471495.1 Clinocardium nuttallii | reverse complement strand
GACGCTTTTTGACACCACTGAGGCAGATGTATTTTGAAAAAAAAATTGTGACAAAAGTAGAAATTGCTCAAAACAAGAAATTTCTCCTTTTGCCACAATGTTTTCAACCTTTTCAGTCATTGTACTTTCATTAACAGAGGTTTTTTCCCTAGATTTTTGAAAGTCGTCTGCTGCAGATTTATTGTATGTGGGAAAGGGATAAGCAGAAGAAAAAATAACTAGAGATTGAGAGCTCCAAACAAAGGTGCATATCTTACATTCTGAAATCCCTATTTGACCTTTAATCCCTAGTTTATGTTAACCCTAAAGAATCATCTCACTGAAACAATTATTTTGAGTACCAACAACATAGGGTTGGTTTGGTAATAAGAGAGATATTATGGGGTAAAGTTTTACTTTCACATATCTAAAGCTCTGTGATTTATTCCACCCACCTGACTAAGTCTGTCTTTCTCTGATGCTGATTCAATAAACAACCTCTCAGATACACCCATTTCCTCTGCAGTGTGGGGTTTGTTGAGTGTAGAGGCAAGAGTCATCATTAATTGTTTCTCTTTCTTCTTATTGACAACTTCTTGATCTTGCGTATCATGCATACCTTTTTCCATAACTGAAATTGTAATCATATCATAAGATTAATGGTTGTAAATATTTTGCAGGAAGGTACAAGGACTACAAAGTTTACCCTTTCCCTCATATAGACGCTTTCTAACACCTCTGCAGCAGACGGATTTTTGAAAACATAGTGACAAAAAAAGAAATTGCTCAAAACGAAATTGCATTGCTCAAAACGAGCAATTTCTCCTTTTGCCACAATGTTTTCCACTTTTAGTCATGGGCTATCCATTCAATTAAAGAGCTTTCCTATTTTTTTTACAAAATATGTTCAAAGTCGTCTGCTGCAGAATTGTTGTATGAGGGAAAGGGCTAACCCTTTCCCACATACAACACATCTGTAGCACAAGACGTACAAACATCTAGGCAAGAATATGTAAAATCTCTATGAACTTAGGTATAATTAATAAAAAAGTTCTCCTTTTGACATAATGTTTTAAAAAATGGGTTTTTCCCCCAAATTTCGGATGTTAAATTTTTCATCTTATAATCTTTTGAAGTAGATAACTCTTAAAAATAGTACATCAAACAATCTAGATCACACTAAAACTGACTTTCTGATGTTGGAATAGTAATAATAGTTAGTTAAATGAGTCTGTCCATGTACAAGTTGGCATTTCTGATCATTGTTGATCCAGATCAGACAGTACATCTACTCTATCTTATCAGAATTTACACATCCTTTTGACAGAAGCCACTTACAACAATTATGTAAGTTATATGTAAACAGTGCCTATACAGTGTAGTTAACCTATGCACACCGATCTGGATCAACACAGTTCACAAAAGCCAACTACAACCTTCAGCAGTGGATGGGCTCAATTATCATGATTGTATAGTGGGTAACTTTTATTGCAATATTTTTAACTCTTTATCAATTTAAATCTTTTAGTTTTCTAGATTGGTGAAATTGTTCATCTGCTGATTGTAAAGCAGACGACCTTTGAAACGCCATGTGAAGTAATGAGTTAAAGAGTTCTAAAGTGGACCCACAAAATGTCATGTGAAGTAATGAGTTAAAGAGTTCTAAAGTGGACCCACAAAATGTCATACCTTCTGAATCCGGATCTTCAGGGTCTGTGTGTGACTTCATGTGGCGTTTACACAGCGACGGAGTTCTGAATCCTTCCAGACAAAACGGGCATTTATACTCCTTGAGTGCCATGTGTATGTTCATGTGTCGTGACAAGGAGCTGTTTGTCGTAAACATGGCATTACAGACGTTACAATGATATTCTTTGACCCCTGTGTGCGTTCTCAAATGTTGTTTGGCCACACCCATGGATACAAATGTTTTCTCACATTTGCTGCATTTATAGGGTTTTTCACCTGCAATAAATTTAAATAAAAATATTTAAGGACACTTTTACAATTGCCCATTACCAATGTACACATTCAAAAAAAAGGATAAGAAATATTGAAAGAAGCAGCAGATGTTCAATTACAAAAGCTGTACTCAATTATATCAAAGTCAAGATGGATGCATTTCCCTTAATTTGCTTTGAGCCAACAGGACTCATTGACAGCATACATCATGCCATTGAACATCCAATAAATTTCTAAGACTCAACAGTCTATGGTTAGCGTTGATGTTTATTGATTTGAGATTTAACGATGTTTTTAACTATTCTTCAATCATATCATGCTGGCCATGTGTTTCCTGGGTTTCTCACACTCAGTACTTAACACAACACTCTTTCCAACTGGCTGCTTTTTCACATAGACTCTTATCACAATGACCTTTGTCAAACTTCAGAAAGAATGTTTGGCAAGCTGGGATTCAACCTTATAACCCCTGAATTGACAGTATACTCAGTTAATGGGGCTCGGCCAGTGTTACGAGTTATTAAGTTTCCAAAAGAATTGTAATTAATCTTATTTATCAACTTTAACTTATTTGTTATTCATTTCCAAAATACAGCACATCTTTAAAAACAACTAGGGAAAAAATATGGAATATGTAAATAAATATATAACTACTGAATATTGAGTTGAAAACATGACAAAACAAGAAATTGCTCATTAAGAGCAAGTTCTCTTTCTGCTGCAATGCCTTCAAAAGTCGTTTGCTACAGATGCGTCTACATGTTGGAAAGGGTTAAACGTGATGTTCATAGTATATCATGTAGATCACAGTGACAGTACTCTAATACATGGGTGGGAGAAATATTGAAATAGGAAATTTATGATAGAGGGCCGAATCTGAATATGGGATACGAGATCACCAGGTCAAAAAGGTTGTTCATTAACAAACTCAGTACAATTTTTAGCAATTAATTAACTTGCATAATTAATGCAAAAAGTCAAACTCAGTTTTTATAACAAATAACACAACTCTCTTATTTCTTATATAGACGCTTTCTGACGCCTCTGCAGCAGACAGCTTTTTGAAAACATAATGAAGCAATTTCTCCTTTTGCCACAATGTTTTCCACTTTTAGTCATAGGTTATCCATTCAATAAAAAAGATTTTCCATTTTTGACAAAATATGTTCAAAGTCGTCTGCTACAAAATTGTCGGAAAAGGTATATCACATGCATACCAATAATTTGAAATGTTAAAGAAATAGCCCAAAACATAACAAAGATGCTATGGTATTGTTAAAATATCATGGTTTTGATAAAAGTAAGTTAAATGAGCTCTTAACCCCCTTTCAAATATATACAGAAGCTTTCCGACGCCTCTGCAGCAGCGACATTTTGAAAACATTGTGACAAAAGGAGATATTGCATAAGACAAGCAAGTCTCCTTTAGTCGCAATGTTTCCAATTTTATTTAATAATTGTTGTTTCGTTATGAGAGATTTTCTGCTGCAGATATGTAATATGTGGGAAATGGTTTAATGAAGAAGCACTTACCAGTGTGAGACCTCATGTGTTGTTTCAGATGACTGGATTTCTTGTATATTTTATCACAATGCTGACATGGATATCTTTTACCCACCACTATGGTTTCTTCGTTTACTTCCTGGCTCTCATCTATGGTTCCTTCTGCCTCCGTAACCACCTCATCATCCTCAGTCAGGTTACTATAAACAAGATATGGTTGTCAAGGTTACTATAAACAAGAGTTATTTGTCAAACATTATGCTTCCCCATGTTAGTGTTCAAGGTCACTGTGACATGGATTACCTTAAAATCAACAGGGGTCATCCTACCTACCAAGTTTGAGTATTGAAGGTTCAAGCATTATCAAGTTATCTGAGCTTTATAATCTGTTTGTATCTTAATGAAAAGTTTCTCCTTTAGCCACATTTTCCCTATGTATGTTTTCAAAGTGGTCTGCTGCAGACGTGTTGAAGCTGGGAGAGGTTAAAGTAAAACAGACCTACACCACTTTGATTATTTAGTCTTTTTATGTTCCAAGGTCACTGGAACATTGACCTTTGACCTAAAAATCAATAGAGGTCATCTTCTGTTTATGTCCAACCTACCTGGAAAGTTTGAGTTCTGTAGGTCCAAGCATTTGTAGTTATCAGACCTTCATAATGATTTGTATATTATCCTTTTCCCACATACAACAATTCTGCAGCAGACAACATTGAAAATATCTACTAAAGATGTGGATGATCTTTAGAAATGAAGGTATAATTACTGAAAAAAAGTTCTTCTTTTGCCACAGTGTTTTCAAAAGTCATCTGCTGCAGATGGGTCTACAAGTGGGAATGGGTTAATGAGCATTAAATGCAATTTTCCATATGTATGTTTTTTAAAGTAGTCTGCTGCTGATTTGTTGTAAGTAAAACAAGGTACAGTACAACACACATACATCTCTTAGATAACCTCTAGGCTGTGTCAAGGTCGCCTAATATTTAATTAATTGAGTGGCACACTGCTAAAATCAACTGCAAGGCATTTGTAACCAGTGTATATTCAGATCAGCTAGTACATGTGGCAGTCCAATCTGGCTGTGGACTGTTTGCCAATAAGTAATAGAAGGCTTCAAGAATCTTTTGTAAAGCAGTATCAATTTGGATACTTTGGATGCACAGAAAAGTCTTCTCCCACATGTGTAATAATGACGTTAAGGTTGGTTTTCCTGGAGCACCACCCAGTTAACCCTTCTCCAAATACATACCAAACTGAAACAGACAACTTTGAAAACATCTACGCAAAACAATGGAATATCTTCATAAATAATTTTATTATTGAATAGAGTTGAATACATTGTTGCAAAAGGAGAAATTGGTCATTTTGAGCAATTTGTTTTTGGCACAATGTTTTCAAAAGTTGTCTACAGCAGAGGAGTTGGGAAGCATCTGTAAACGGGAAAGGATTAATAACTTTAAGAAAATAATGCTGCAATGTTTTCTCATTTCACCTTGCTTGTAGAATATTCTGCATTGAAGTACTGGGCATGTCTGTGGTACCTATCTGGACAGTCTGGATACCATCATCAGTTTGTGAGGCCGTCATGGTGATGGTCTGTATGTGTTCATCATTCTGTACGGACTGTACCGCCGTCTGGGCCTCCGACATACCCTGTAGCTGTACCTGCTGCTGGGTGAATGTGTTCAGATCTAGTTGTGGCTGCTGTTAAAATGGGAAATTATAACATTCTAACTTTACCACATACAGACGCATAATGCAGTAGACAACTTTTATATAAGCAGTTTCTCCTTTTAACATGTTGTTTTCAACTCCATTCAATAAGTAATCTATCATTGGTAGATTTCTTGTATGTGGTAAAAGGTTAATTATTTACCAACTATTGGCCCTGTCTCACAAAAAAAATGACATTTCAGACATTACACTTGGCAAAGATCAATATTAGCCCAGAGCCTTTGAAAAGTTCAATGTAAGCTTGCCCTTAAGCCATCAGATTGTACAAGTATTTGAGAAGGTACAGAGGAAGGTTATGACCTAGACCAGTTGTACAAGTACAAGTACAAGTATGCAATTTAGATGTTATCATTTATTTCACAACCTTTAAAGGTTTGTTTTTGTATGACATGGAACACAATGATATCAACTGTGGATCATACTGATCTTTCAAATAAAGCCTCATTGAAATCCCCAGCATAATAGAGACACAGGCGTGTATGCATTATGTTTGTCTTCAATAATTTTTTTAAGTTGTTCCTTCTTGTTGCCCTGGTAACCAGAGTTTAGCATTGAATATTTTTCTCTAGCAATTCTAAAAGGCTATAACGTAAAGAACACTACTGTAAATTTTGGGCAGAAATATTGATGGACGATATCCAACCATCCTATAAGCACAGCATGAGAGCTTTGTGATTAGACTGGCCATGAGAGCTTTGTGATTAGACTGGCCATGAGAGCTTTGTGATTAGACTGGCTTGTCCTCCTCAAGCACACAAACAAGTATAAAGTGGCTTCACTCCTTGCGGTGAAATTTTTGACTCAATAGCAGCCGACAACTCTTGAATACATTGTGAACCAAAGGTAAAATTGGTCATCATGAGCAATTTTACCTTTGGCCACAATGTTTCCAACTTTATTTAACAAATAAGCCCTCTTTTATGGAGATATTTCAGGTTATTGTCACTATGTATTCAAAGACGTCTGCAGCAGATTTTTTTTTTTTAAACACGATTCAAACTGACAGGGGGACACATTTACATGCACTTGTGTCCTTTTGGTGACATACCTGTATAGTATATTGGTTCTGCTGCTGCCCTATTCCTTGTACTTGGTTAGTTATGTGGAATCCTTGCTGACCAGGGGTCAATAAACTCTGGGTGAATGTCTGCTGCTGACCAAACATCTTTATTTATAAACAAATATATTTAAATATTAATCATTTTATCCAATAAATGAAAGCAATATAGACACACCTAAATATTTATATGTATTTGAGCTTCATCAAGCAATTGGAGCTCTTAATGCATCATGTGTACTCGCACAGTCTTACCAGTCTTCACTGTCTGCATATATATGTTAAAAGAAAACTGGAAATGTAGCCACAGTTTCAATTTTGTCAAAGCGAAGTGTCGTTAAGACCACCCTAAATCTGTAGGAACTGCTTTATTTCCCATATCTAAGAAAAATATATTTGTCTTCATTAAACAGAAAACAGAATATGTTTTTGAAAATCATTTTCTCCATTACAGTCAAATTTCAATAATTCCATCTTTGTCAATTTCTTTCCTTTATTATTTCCATTTGATATCTTTCCAATGTTTTGAATTATATAGCATATCGGGTTTTTGTTTATATGGTGATTTACGCCACTTTCAACAGTTTTTCAGCTATGCCATGGTATTTCCTGTGTATCATAACAGTACTACTAGTCCATTTATCCTGACACCAGTGAGTCAGTTGCTATACTAACTCTACACTCCCTAGTGCCTAGGAGGGAAAGAAATTACTACCATTGTTAAAGTATTTGGTATAACTGGCCTGAGAGTCAACCCAACAACCTGCCGCAGCCAAGGCAGAAGCTCTACCTTCAAACCATCGAGGTAATAAGCATTTGTTAAACCTTTGACTGCTGTAACATATTTTGTGAAGCCTGTGCCTTCAGACCAGGCTCTATACTGTTGACTCATTGATATTCTTAACCCTTTCCCTCATATGACAATTCTGCAGCAGACGACTTTCAACATATTTTGTCAAAAGATAGAAAACCTCTATAATTGAATGGATGACCTATGACTAAAAGTGAAAAACATTGTGGCAAAAGGAGAAATGTTTTCAAAAAGCCATCTGCTGCAGAGGCTTCAGAAAGGGTCTATATGGGAAAGGGTTAAATGTGACTGGTTTCTTTTTTTCAAATTCAAACAGGGTAAACATCAAAAGTCAGATTCGGCACTTGAAATGATGGAATAACACTGACCTGTTGATTCAATAGCTGTTGATCTATACTTGTATTAGTTAGACCAAGTGCATCCTGCAGTCCCGCCTGTGTCAGGATGGTTTGTTGTGTGATATCAGACTGTGACATGACAGTTGTGTGGTTGAGCTCGTGCTGTACGAGGGTGAGATCGTTATCCACGGCCTCCTCCTCTACATATTCTACAGATTCCTGTGTGGTTATCTCTCCACCGTCCTGGGTCTCTTCTACTGTTTCCTCTACCTGGCCTTGGTCGGACAGGGACTGCATTGCTATCTCATGTCTGACATTACAAAAACAGTTAGGTAAGCATATCATAACAACAAATAGTTTTTTCATCTCACATAAACTAGTTTTATTCACCCTTTTCTCCAATTTAGACCAATTTTTACCACATCTGTATTAAGTAGAAATATATATTTAAAATCTATATGGCAAAATGAGAAATTGAGTGACTCCCCTTGTCACAATATTTTCAACTCTATTCAAAAACTATTCTTACTCAAATTTTTTTCTAGATATTTTCATAGTTGTCTGCTGCAGGTTTGTTGTATGTGGGAAAGGATTAAACATTTGCTGAATGTGTAGATCAAGGTCAGCCATCACAATCTAATCTGCACTGTTCATCAATCATTCCAAAGTTTCAAGAAACTTGTGTAAAGCAGTATTCATTTTGATCCTATAACATGGATACACAGGGTTTTTCATGCAATGTGTAATAATTACACTATGGTTGGTTTTCCTGGAGCACAACTCAAATATATTGGTTAATGTGAAAAGAGTGGATATCTATGTAAAAAGAGTGGATATCTATGTGAAAAGAGTGGATATCTATGTAAAACGTTACCAAATTTGCAATGTGAAAAGAATGGATATCTATGTAAAACGAGTGGATATCTATGTAAAACGTTACCAAATTTGCAATGTGAAAAGAGTGGATATCTATGTAAAACGTTACCAAATTTGCAATGTGAAAAGAGTGGATTTCTATGTAAAACGTTACCAAATTTGCAATGTGAAAGACTGCATTCTTTTCCTTCAAGTCTGAGCTATAATATTTCTTAAGAGTACAAATTAACATGCATGTTTCCACAAATCATGTCGACACATTTTCTACTGAGTTTTACTGACATCTTAAGACATCTGTAACAAACAACTTATAAACATTGGGACAAAAGGAGAAATTACACATGAACAATTTCTCCTTTTGCCACAATGTTTTCAAATCTATTCTATGATTATCCTTTCATTTATAGCTATCTAACATATTTTTTCCAAAAGCTGCAAATTCGTTGTATCCGACCTAACCCTGGGTTTAACCATACATTCATATGTGTAGATATTTAGCAATTTGAGTGGTTGAGTTTTGGAGTGTAAGAGATTAAGTATTAACCCTTCCCCACATAAAGATGCTTTCTAACAACACTGCAGCAAACAATTTTTTAAAACATTGTGGTAAAAAAAGAAATTGCTAAAAAACGAGCAATTTCTCCTTCTCCCACAATATTTTCAGCTCTATAATATTCAATATTTAACTTTCATTTATAGAGATTTTCCATATTTTTCCCCAGATGATTTCAAAGTCGTCTGCTGCAGATTTGTCGTATGTGGGAAAGGGTTAATGTTAAAACCACAAACCTGTGAGTCCTCATATGTTTTTTACAGTTGACATTCGTCTTAAACGTTCGCTGACAATAAGGACACATAAATGGTCTCACTTCACTGTGTGTGGACATGTGACGTTTAAGGCTACCGTTAGTTGAGAAAGTGTTTTCACACATCAAACATTTGTACTGTTTCATCCCAGTGTGGATTCGAATATGGGCCTTTAAAACACCATTAGACACAAAAGTTTTCATACACTGTAAACACTTATAGGGTTTTTCTCCTGTAATAGAGGAAAATAAAGATTAAATATCAACATCATAAAATCAACTGTCTACAACTCACACATCTGCAGCAAATGACTATTGAATACATTGTGACAAATGGAGAAATTGCTCATAAATTGCAATTTCTCCTTATGCCAAAACATTGTCAACTCTATTCAATTATTAATCTTTCTTTATGGAGGTTTTTTCAAGTGTATGCCTATATTCTATTATTCTCTCACCAATCCGTCCTCCACACTATCTTCCAAAAGGATCTCGCAACAATGGTCTTAGAACGCCGACATGAACTTGATCTAACACAGACCAAGACAGCTTGTTTTTGGTCAATAAATTATACTTCTTTAGTAAATGATCATCTGAGGATGATTCATGTGACTTTAGTTAAAAACAGCACTACAGACAATAAGAGACTTGAACTTGCCATGCTTTTTGGCCAATCAATTTGGTTTAAGCTATTTTGGAGAGGGCCATCTAAGAATGTAAAATTATTTCAAAATTGGACTGCTACTTTCAAAGAAGATATGCAAAATTATAAATCAAATACAGTTTTTGAGGGCATTTTTTTTCACCTTTTCCACATATGATAAATCTGCAGCAGACAACTTTGAAAACATCTAGGTAAAAATATGGAAAATCTGTAAATGAATGTATAATTATTGAATCAAGTTAAAAAGGAACATTTTTTCAGTTTGCCACAATGCGTTCAAAAGTTGTCTGATGAAAATGAGTGTGAGTGGTAAAGTGTTCAGCTTTTGACTGTTCTCAATTCAACTTGTGTGGCACATCTAATTTTCTATAACATACCGGTGTGAGATCTTATATGTTGTTTCAGATGACTTGACTTCTTAAAGCCCCTCTGACAGTAGCCACATTTGTAGGGTCGGTCCACGCTCCCAGATTCACCGAGATACTGGTTAAACAGGCTACTTCGTGGAGGTTGCTGGATTAAACCTGAAATCAAGAAATATCAAATAATTTACCCGATATATATTTTGAAACATCTGATTTGAAAATATTTGAAGATGACATTACACCTTGTAAAATGTATATTAAGGTATAAAAATATCTATTCATTGTTAAAAGACATTATAGCAAAGCAGGTGGGGGCAAATTCAAACAATTTATTTTTACAAGATTCACCAGGGACTTTGTCGAAACCAATTGCTACAATAAAAGCTCTCTTCTACGACACAGTCATGGCAAGCTAAATATTAGGAGTATCAATCATGAATGATATTGTGTAGAAAATATTGCAGAAAAGATGACTCTTCTCTTTCTAGCAATTTCTCCCTTTTCCTTCAATATTTGATGCAAAGGTACAACAAATTGTCTACACAACGAAGAAGGTGAAGGCAGAATGTAGCAAAAGTTTCTTCCTAACTAATTAAGTTTTTAATATCTTACCATACTAATAACTAATAAAGTTTTTAATATCTTACCATACTAATAACTAATTAAGTTTTTAATATCTTACCATACTAATAACTAATTAAGTTTTTAATATCTTACCATACTAATAGGTAGGAATATAAATTTAGTAGGGATGGGAACGAATACTGAAAACGATATTCGAATATTCGTTTTTAGGTTTATCTGAATACTGGTACAGTTCCTTTTCCTCTTTCAAATTAATGGCGATTCT
>JAUELF010269353.1:0-10945 GCA_031471495.1 Clinocardium nuttallii | reverse complement strand
TTTATAATCTTTTAGACAAAAAGGGGCACCACATCGTATATCAATTAGTTACTGGCGTTGTGTTGGAACCTAATAGTATACTATATTATGCAATACGAACCTTACAAAGCACTGCCTAATATGATTAATACTGTGCTATGTACATGCATGATAACACATTTAATTCTCATTTTATCATATTGATTTATAATCTTTTAGACAAAAAGGGGCACCACATCGTATATCAATTAGTTACTGGCGTTGTGTTGGAACCTAATAGTGTTCTATGTTATGCAATAGGAACCTTACAAAGCACTGCCTAATATGATAAAAACTGTGCTATGTACACGCATGATAAAACATTTAATTCTCATTTTATCATATTGATCCATACTCTTTTAGACAAAAAGGGGCACCACGTCGTATCAATTAATTATTGAAGTTGTGTTTAAACTGCATGTTATGATTAATACTTTGCTATGTATGATGAAACATTTAACTCTACGTTTATCCTTTAAGGAATGGAGATTATTTTTTTTCGTTTTCATACCTCCATGAACACGAAAAACAATCTCTCCATTCCTTATATTTTAGCATTAATTTGGCTACCACAGTAAGTAATAAAACATAATAGTATTTTACAACTTTATTTTCCATAATATAGTACATTAGTACAATTTTATATAGGTGTCCAATTTAGCGCCAAGGTGAGACGTTATGACGTCAAACCGCTGACGTGACGTCACTTTCCCACTATTCGGTCGCTTTCTCCAAGAATCCAAGGTTAATTAAGTTATGAGGTTATGAAAAAATTATCCCAATCACAGACAAGCAATAGTGGTGAATATAAACAAAACTAAAATATTTAAAAATAACATATGTATATACATGTCGTATATTTGACACATAATCAAGAGTTGTTGTCTTATATTTTTTTTTTATAAAACTGTCATGCATTTTCCATTATATTTTTGTATAATCATACATGTTGCTGTGATCTATGAATTCCTATGTTGATACATAACACAGATTGTCGATATGCGATGGGGCGCCAGAGATGAATATATCGATGACCCTAGAACTCTGAAGCTGTGCCTACAAGAGATACAAAACTGCCAGAATGTCTCCATTGGTCCGAATTTTGTGGTAAAAATGTCGTTTTTATATTGTGCTTAAGGATGTACTGTACTGAACTGAAAAGTGGATTTTTCATAATGTTTAACTTTTGTTGTAACATTGTTTTTTTGAAAGTTGTACGTATGTTAAAAAAAGGTATGTAGGTGGGCTTTATGTTTTGCTATATCCATTTATGAAAGCCTTATGATATGCATTTTATTTTTAAATTTCAACTTCTCAGTTCAGTACATCCTTAAAGCAAAGCCCTAAATAGGGGTCATTTTCAGGTTCTCAGATGTTCAATTGACCTTACAACCTATCTTATGGGTACCCGAAATAATCGTTTCTGTGAGACATTTCTTTTGACAACCAACGATAAAGAATTTTCGCGTCCTGTAGATTTTCTGTTTCAGGAATCATTACGCTATACCTATATCCCCCTGCGACGGAATATGTCGGCCCGGGTCAGCCTGAGCAGACTGCGCAGGCAGATCAGGATCGATACATTACGCAGATATCATAATGTAGGTTTTCTCGCGGGACGGCTCTATTAGTGTGCTATGTTCGACGTTATTTAGTCATAACAGTTCAATCATGGCTGCTGCATCAGAATGCAACACATGCGAAGTTTATAACTGTTTTTTAACTGCATCCATCATGTGACGTATAAACAAACTTTGACAATACATTCGACCAAAATTAATAGCACTTATGATAAGTAGAGGATATTTCACCGAGAAGTGATACATTCTAATGCGTAGAGCATGTGAAAATGTTAAAATTGTATCACTTCACCAAAAACATACACATTTTCTTTTTATTTTATGCTAATTGATGACGAAAGAATGGAACTATTTACTGACTTCGTACCTGTTCACACGCGGACGAATCTGTGTGAATGCCATATTCAAACACAGTCTGTCCGCCATATGGAACACATCTATTTCTTTACAACACAATATCAGACAATACCAATTTGTCCGATTTGTTAAATTTACGGAATACGGAATTATACATTTGTCAAGATAATTTACCTACCCATACCAATGTACGTGGCTAATAAAGTTATATATTAACAACCCAAACAACAACAACAGATAAGTTAATCAGTTTTTGTGAAAATAAAAAAATAGTTCCGGCATAACTATATCACTAACAAATGTTTATTTTACACTGATAATTTGTAAGAAGTGTATCATGTACGTATTACTTAACAGAATGAACTTTATAAGGATAATTCAACTCCATATTAGTTGAGAACTTCTCAAAGACAATAACTAGAAGAGTTAAAATGTAAATCCTACCATTTCACCTAGAACCAAAGGCAATTAAATATTTTTTGCAAACAATGTAGATTCAGGTTCAAGCTGTGTCTCCTAAAATTTGCATTGGTTATGCTTAGTCATAACAATTTACCACACTTTCTTCTGTTGGACGAGAAATGAAATGGTCCAATTTTCAAAATGGAAGAGTCGAGTTTGTGAAAGAGTTAAGCTACATGTTATTCTGTAACTTGACTTTTAGGCGCTTTTGGGAGATAAATATGGATACAGGCCCCTCGTGTCAGATATCGAAGCTTCTGAGTTTAAACTGATCAAAAACACGGCAGTAGACTCGGGGTATGACACCACGCTTCTTACAACGTGGTATGTGTGTGATTACAATCAGGAACCAACCATGTATGTGCTCCAGCCAATAATCAGTCTGTTTCCCAGCTATTACGACAATTCTCCAATGAACAACCTACTGCAACAACAGGTATTTGATTGTTTCGTTTATCCTCCTCATCATCATCATTATAACTACAAGGTTCTTTGTTGTTTAATTGGGGTTTTACGCCGTTTTCAACATTATAAAGTTATATAACGGTGACAGTTAACTTGCCGTAACATGACCTACTTGGGATCTACCTTTGTGTACCCGGTTCCAACTGCATGACGCTAGCCACTCGGAAATGGCATATTCCTATTACTATTTCCTATGACTATTATAATAATAGTCTGATTTATACATGACCGGGAAATACGAATTAAAACAACAACAACAATAACAAAAAGGGAAATAACAAATCCCGGAAGCATGTGAATATTGATTGTCTGTGAATTGATCCGGTTAACCGATTAAGCGGTTAGAAGGTTATACGATTAACCGGCTATCAATATCGGTTTGATTTGCCGATATTGCCGATTTGCAGGGCTTTCTTTGTTATAACCATGTATATCTTTGTGTGGGTATTTGGCTGATAAATGAGTGTACTAAATACATACATTTAATTGAAACCTTTACCGTGTTCTACCTTCGCATAGCGGCAATGTTGATCGGTGAACTTAAATAACAGACATCTGAACTAGCACAGTCAAATCCTACATTTTTTGAAAATGTAAATCATCATCCGATGCCATGTAGAAAAAAAGCTTTGTCTGTAATAAGGCTTATTTATCTTTTTGCTGCATTGTTTTAATCTTTTTTTCAATAACTAAACATTTCCGTAAGGATTCACTGAACTGAGAATTTGAAATTTCAAAAAAAAAAAAAAAATACTTTCTTATTAAATCTTCTAATTGTGTTGTCAATTAGAACCTGTTTAGTCATTATAGCTTTTAATAATTTTTCAAAATTTAAGAAAAAGTGGATTAAATTTGCTTGAGATAAAGAGCTTATTTTTTTCATGGGCCTTCAACTTTTTCGTGAGCCGCTGTCCAGTTGCCATGGTTGATTAAGAACTATCACTGGGTAAAAAGAACATATTAAAGTTCACGTATAGAAATTTTAATCTAGAACTTGTAAGAGATTTTCCCTAATTTTGCTTATTTGTTATTCAGATTTGTAGTATTCGGGAAAGACATTTTAAATGTCACCTGTAGCAGACTTGTTGTTGGTTTGTCATGGTTAAATGAGCCGTTCCACGTGAAAACCAACAGTTTGAACTCTGCGCAATGTATCGACCCGAATCAACCTGCGCAGTCCGAACAGGCTAATTCGGGCCGACACATTCCGTCTCAGGTGGATAGATGTATAGAGTAATGATTCCTGATACAGAAAAGCCACATGTTTGAGTAAAGAGTCTGTACTGGTTAGCCTGAGCGGCATGCTAAGGCTGATCCGTGTCGATACTTTACGCAGAGTTCACAATAACGTGTTTTCATCTTTGTTGTACTACATGATGTATATGATGTTTCAGGCACAGAGAGAATGGCAAACTGTTGTTGACAAATTACACCAATTATTCAGGAGTGTGACGGACATTTTGTTTCGAAAAAATAAAATATTCGAAGAAACAAAGCACAAATACTTTCAGTCAGGTAAATAAACAAAGCATAAATACTTTTAGTCAGGTAAATAAACAAAGCATAAATATTTTCAGTCAGGTAAAGAAACAAAGCATAAATACGTTCAGTCAGGTAAAATATCGTATTTACTATCTGTGGAAAAAAATTGATCGCTGACCTGGAATACATCATAGAATCCACTGCGTGTATTTTAAATAATTATAAAATCCAATTATCCAATTGTGATACCTACATTTGATAGTAAAACCTTGTCGTCCTACCGCAAAGGCGTCAGAAAACGTCTGTATGTCGGAAAGTGTTAACATAACATATTAGAATAACAAGGAAAAGGTTAAAAAACGCCTCATAACCCAACCAGTGTATACATGAATGACTATGTGTTCTTACTTCAAACGTTATGTTTTCAATTATTTTGCAATGTATCAATTTCAAACTTGATATGCAGATAGGTTGTATCTAGCAGTTGTTCGCTAAATTTGATATGGGAACATGAATATGTCTCAAAAAGTCCCGGAATCGCCAACAAAAAGGTCTAAATTATTTGTTTTTAGCCACAGAAGCAGAAGTAACAAAGGGCATCCTTCTTGCTGGACAAAACAAGTCAAAGACATTATGCTTTCAACGGACGTTACATGGGATTACTCCTAAAGAGAGTGTGCGTGTTGCTGGTAAGTCTAAACATTCTTATTTGAGCGGCCATAAAGGAAAACTAACCAGACAAGGTAAGTGGGAGTGAACTGTGTATTTTCCTAAACATACCCCTCGTATCACTTAAACAACCCCTATGTTGTGGATACTTAATAATATGGTTTGAGTGTCAAATATGGCTTTAAGAAGATGAAAAGAGGAAAAGATAAGTGGGAGTGAACGGGTATTTTTCCACACAGCATATACCTCCCGTTTCACTTAAAACATAGTGGTTGAGTGTTCATTATGGCTTTAAGAACATGAAAGATTATCCTTATATTGAGTTCTGTTTCTAAAGTGCGTTTGCGTTAACCCTTTCCCTCTATATATAGAGACGCTTTCTGACGCCTCTACAGCAGACGACGTTTTGAAAACATAGTGACAATAGAAGAAATTGCTCAAAACGAGCAATTTCTCCTTTTGCCACAATGTTTTCCGCTTTGAGTCATAGGTAATCCATTCAATTATAGAGATTTTTTATTTTTTTATAAAATATGTTCAAAGACGTCTGCTGCAGAATTGTCATATGAGGGAAAGGGTTAAAGTAAATTCACTTAAAATTAAGTACCCCGGTAATGTTAAAAATGTTTCTTTTTAACCATATACCTGTTTAAAAAGTGAAGTGATAAATCTGGAAAGGTGGTAATATATTATCGATGCAGAGTTGAAAGCTTTGTGGGAAAAAAATAGACGTTACTTGTTTTTAGCAAATTCTCCTTTTCCCACACTGTTTTCAAAAGTTATAGCTAATAAAGTGACAAATGATGTCAGCATAAAGGAAAGGGTTTAAACAAAATGTTTATATGATTCATCTATAATTGAATGAAAAGTAAAGAAAAAATTATAATTTACACTTTCATACAATTGTACATTTTGAAGCATCTGCAGCAGACATATTTTTAAACTATTATGACAAAATGTAAAATTGCTCATTTTCCTTTTGAGATTTTTAAATTATGTTTTCACAAAATTGGTTTCAGAGGTATATTCTACAGATATTTTGTATGCAGAAAAAGGTTAAATACAGTTTGCATTACAGTATATACTGTACCATTTTATGCAAACTCTAAGCATTGCTATTTCATGAGCTGTTTACATGTACTTGGCCTGATACTTTTAGAGCTGTCTGCATTGACAACATCTGAAGAAAATATATTTTCTACTTGGATGTTTTTCAAAGAAGAACTTGTTTCACAATCAATGTGGAATATATAGTGTAAGTCTAGACCAACAAGCATATCCCCACATTCTGATCTGGCTCTGCACTGTTGACTAATTAGTGATGGAAGGTTTTAAGAAATGGAAATGGAATGATTACAGTGTTCAGGTTGGATTTTCCTGGTGCAAAGCTCATTTGTTTCAAAGAGCTGAATTAATTTCATTGAGAGAGCTACATCTTCAATATTTTGTCAAGTGGTTAGGCCTCAAATTGACCCTTTCTCACATGTAGATTACTTTTAACACATAAACAGCAGACATCTTTAGAAAAAAAGGAGAAATTGCTCATATGAGCAACAAACTTTTGCTTTTGCCACAATATTTTCAAATCTATCAGCTCTATCAAATGATGCCGAGTCCCGGTAGCTCAGTCGGTAGCGAAGCGGGCTGGAAATCCAGGGGTTGTGAGTTCAAACCCAAGCTCTGCCAACATTATTTCCGACGTTTGATTAAAGTCATTGTGGCAAGCCTTATTCGTCTTCCACCAATGGGCTATCAGTCTATGTGGAGAAGCAGCCAGTTGCTTGGAAATAATGGTGTATGAAGTACTGGTGTGAGAAAGCCAAGAAACGTATGAGAAGGTGAACTGGCTGCCGTGATATGACTGAATTTTTTTTGAAAACGGCGTTAAACCCCAATCAATCAATCTATCAAATGATGTAACTTTCAATTATAGACAGCTTCAATATTTTTGTATAGGTATTTTCAAAGTTGACTCCTGCAGATTTGTCATATGTGGGAAAAGATTGAAATATGAATGGCACTTCACCCTCACTGCAGTGAAAGGGGGCCAGTTATGGAATGCTCTTTCTCAAGCACTAGTCTTTAATGCAGCAGATACATCCCCTTATCCTTTTACCACATACAAGAAAGTTGCAGCAGATGACTTTGAAAACATCTAGGAAAGTAATGTAGACAGTCTCGTAGTACAATTATTGAATAGAGTTAAAAACATTGTTGCAAAATGAGAAATGGCCCATTTTGTTATGATAAAGTTGATATTTAACGCCTGATTGGCCCCTAGTGTTAAATTTCATGTGATTTTCATATAAGCAATAAGCGTATACTATCTTTACTATTGTATAATGTACATGATTAAGTCTAACTCACTACAGGCAAATTTGCCTGAAATTGATAAGATGTTTTGTATTGTATTGTATTGTATTGTATTCACAGGACAGATATCTATGCAGAAGTTGATACAAGAGTGGGGACGGTCAATGCTACTTCTGGTGTTTTTGTGGCGTCGAGGGTGAATAAAGGTGGCTGTTCAACGTTTGAAGCTGAAGGGATATACTTCTTCCTCTTTCCAAAGGACGGATTTATAGAAGTCACTGGAGATTTAGGTGAAAAAATAAATCTTTGAATTCCTGTTATTCTAAAAATGGTCTTTGAGTCTCTAATATGCTATATACTTTTACCTCGACTTTTCAAAGAAAAGGCTAGCTATACTACTTACCTTGGCGTTCGTGTTTGCGTTTTTACCATCATTACCTCCACCAACAGCCAAGAGTGCATAATTCAGTGAAGGTTTTTGTAAGAATTATGACCCTTTATTGACTTTTAAAGTACTTTGCCTATAAATAGTATGATAAAGAACTTGGTTATGTTTTCTGTACCACCCAAAAAACTTTGTTTTATTGGCAAGCACGGAAAAGTCGAGCACGCTGTCCTCTGACAGCTCTTGTTTTCTTTTACAGCAAATCTTCAGCAGTTGTGCTTGAAAACATCTAGGTACAACATTGAAAATCTTTTGGAATAAAACACAATCATTGAATTGAGTTGAAAACAAAGGAAATTGTTTATAAGGGTATGTGGAATTGTTCCTCTTGCCACAATGTTTTCAAAAGTTGTCTGATGCACATTTGAAAGGATTAAGAGGTAAGAAGTAGCACAGTGGGTCATCAACTAAAGAAAGGTAAAAAAAAAAAGCACAAGTTCAGAAAATTACATATTTGAAGAGAGTTTTCAACTGTTCTGATTCATTGAGCTGAGCCCTAGGTAGCTCAGTCGGTACCGACGCAGGCTGTCAATCCAGGGGTTGTGAGTTTGAAGACATTGCTTATTATGAGCAATTTTTCCTATTTGTCACAATGTTTTCAAATGTCGTCTATTGCAGAATGGGTATGCACTTTGGAAATGGATATGAATCATGATGAGCAATTTCACCTTCGGCCACAATGTTTTCAAAAGTCATCTGCTGCTATTGCGTCAAAATGTGTCTGCAGGTTTGAAAGGTTAAAGGGAGTTTCGGGTATGTTTTCAAAGTCGTCTGCTCCAGAATTTGTTGTATGTGGGAAAGGGTTAATGCATGTTTCCATGATTATTGACTTAAACATACAAAGACACGTAATCCATAGAAAAATCTAAGACCTTTCTTCTTTTAAGCTCGAACACAACAGATTTTCAAACAAGAGGTGACAGTTACAGCTGATGGATGGAACAAACTTGGACTACTTTTGAAGGTAAAACAGTTTTGTCAATCATTTTGTTGTCACAAGTTATTTGAACCAATTCCCACATACAACAAATCTGCAGCAGATGACTGAAATAATCTAGACAAAAATAAGGAAATCACAATACAAATGAAAGTATGATCATCGGATAGAGTTGAAAACTGATAATGAGCATTTTCTTCTTTTGCCTCACTGTTTTCATAATCGCCTACTGTGTAGGCCTCAAAATGTGTCTGTATGTGCTATTCTACATGTAGCCACATTTTGATACATCTGAAGCATAGAAGTTTTGAAATATTGTAATATACATGTAGTAACCAGTTTCTTCTTTTGCCATAATGATTTCAACTCTGTTTCTAGATAAGAAATCATTTGTAGGTGTTTTCTATATTTTAACCTAGATGTTTTCCAAGTCCTCTGCTGCAGGTCTGTCGTATGTTTAAAAGGGTTAGATACTGGTCATGATTGATATCAATGAAAAAGCAGTTTGTTTACTACCAAATTTTTTTTATTAAATAGTGCTGGAAAAGGATGAACTGCTTTGCAAATGCCATTTCTTTTGAAGTAATAAATATTACAAATGCATTTCAGAGTAGTCAATCATTGTGTCTTTCCTGAAAAATGATTTTAATTCTGTCAAATTGTCGATGTCAAATTGTACGGAAAAAAACATATTTAACCCTATCTTAAATACATCAAATCAGAAACAGATAACTTTGAAAACATCTAGGCAATACATTATCTATAAATGAAAGTATAATTATTGTATAAAGATGAAAACATTGTAGCAAAAGGAGAAATTGCTTATCATTATTAGCCATTTCTGCTTGTTTCTTACAACAGAATCCACATAAGTTGACAGAATATATCTTCTCACAAGCTTTTATAATTAATATGTGAACAGTGTGGATTTTGATCAGACTGAGCAGTTGCACAGATTGTTCTGGATCTACACTGTTCATAAAAATAAATTTGTGCCTATTCACATGGATGGACCTATATAAATACATAATGGCCAAAGTACATATCCTGCAGTCATAATGTTTCATATGATTTCATTGTTATAAACGCTTTTGCTTGATGAAGATACTGTACTATATAGAAAAATAAATGTAATAACAATTTTGTTTCAGAGTTAAATACTTTGTTGAAATAAGCTCAGTCTGAATTTTTTTTTCATTTTCCAAATTTTATGACCTCAAAAGTCGTCTACTGCAAACATGTCAAATGTCTTCTGTATCTGGGAAAAATCTACTTTTATTGCAGGATGGCTATGCATCAGGAACACTAAATAATGAACAAGCATTCCACATCAAATTGCCAGATCGGACTCCGAAGAACGGATTTGTTGCCTTAGGCTCTGCAGAGTATGGTTTAGCGGATTTTGACAATCTTAGAATTACAACAAGCTCACAAGGGGAAACTATATTTAACAAATTACATGGTGATTCACCTCAGGTGAAAGATAGTAACAATAGAATAGATGTTTTAGATAACAAAGAATCAACTGTAGATAATGATAATTTGTATTTCAAACCGCAAAATAATGGGGGAACTTAATATTCCCCTCATATAGACGCTTTCTGACGCCTTTTGAAAACATTGTGGCAAAATTAAAATTGCTCATGATGAGCAATTTCACCATTTGCCACAATGTTTTCAACTCTATTTAATGGAGATTGTTCATAATTTTGATGTTTTCAAAGTCGTCTGCTACAGATTTGTTGTATGTGGAAAAGAGTTTACCATGTCCAACATACAACAAATTTGCAGCACTGAATTCTAAAAACTTTCTGGAAAAAATATGAGAAATCTTGAAAAACTGAAAAATATATAACAAAAATGTATATATGCTAGCTATGTATATGCTTTTATAAATAACTCTATAAAACTTGTTATATTATCCCCTATAGTAGAGTTTTTGCAACATCTGTCTTACCTTCTCTCTGTCCATGCTGTATCTTAAAGCAATGTGAAATGTGTTCATCTACATCAGGGAATGTTAACCAGAATCAGTGTCTAAAATTGCTGTAGGAACACAAGAGTTATAGCCTCTTTGGCAAAAAATAAAGATTCAATAATTATGTCTCCCCTTCTCCGAAAGGGGGGACATGCTGTATTTGTAGTTATTATGTCTCCCCTTCTCCGAAAGGGGGGACATGCTGTATTTGTAGTTATTCTTATTCTTATTATTCTTCT
>JAUELF010269342.1:0-10945 GCA_031471495.1 Clinocardium nuttallii | reverse complement strand
GACACATGAGCATGTAATGTTTATAAATAAGAATGTCATAAAGACCCATAGCATTTTGGCGGATATTCCCTTCCATATCTATGAGTCTCATATTTACGATACCTCAAGATTTTTGTATGTCAGACAAATGCAGTAACTGATGGGCGTGCCAGTTTTTACCCCAATGACAATATTTGAACAAGATTGTTGAGGTGGAATACAATGTGCTGCATAACAAATATAATGTCCCCTAGGAACAGCGATTTAAGATAGTAAGATTTTAACAGTGTTTCCTATATACTTATAAAGGAAACTTGTCGCAGTATAGGGTAAGGTTCGACCCCAGAGGCATGATATAAAAATATTCGTTAGGTTATTAGACTATGTTACACATGCAATTCCAAGGCACTAGTTCTTTAAGTTATGTACACGATCTTTAAGTACGCCTCTGTGACTGATTTCAGAAGTGTTTCAGAACCATTTTGAACAACATTGAAAGAGAACAACCATTGCAATATTTCAGTAAATGTTGGTAAAAATCAGTTTTTGTAATAAAGAGCCGTTTCAGCCGCATGCCATACATCATACGATGAGCTATAAATGCATGGTTCTACATGTAGTTCAAACAGTTAAATGGCAGAGATTCAAAATATCAGCAGAACAGCAGGACCTGAATCCTGGATCCTTGAAAGCGTTCACCTGAACCTAGGAGGGGTGGAAACCCATCCCCTTCGTACAAGTTCACACAAATCCATCAGACCTAAACAGATCGCACACATCTACGCATGTGTTTTACTTTGAAAAGAAAAAACCAATTAGAGATTTTACTCTGACAATTTCATAACTATGTGGTATCAAATTGGAAATAATTAAATCTGGTTATGCATTTCTTGTATTTTGGTTCGTTGGAGGCACCAGTTGTGTTTTCCTGGGAGCAAACCTATTTCGACACATTGTAGCATTTGGTATGTAGAGGCTGTTGTGACTCCCTTACTTTCTAGGCTGGTGTATTTGTTCCCCTTAGACCCTGTTCCAAAAACATTGGTACATAAATGTGTTTGGGAACACTATTTTGAAACGTTAGAAACCCCTAGACGCATTAAAAGAATGAAGTGTTTTTCTATTGTAATACTTCATAAGCACAACTAAGAAAGATATTCATCACATATCTTAATAGCGGACACAAGCTGATGCACATGCAGCAGAAAGCATAATAAAACCTTAGTGGATTATATTGGACAAATAGGCCATGTTGAGCAATTTCATATATTCATACGTTGTTTCTGCTCTGTTTTTTAATTACACAGGTTTTACGAAATATGTTTGCAAAGGCATTTGCTGTAAGTTTGTTCTGTCTTTCATATCTATTTAATGATCTCCCATTGTTAATTGAAAGATACCCTGACCACTAATGAATCCTAAGATTGTCTTGGTTCATATAAAATGGATTTTATTATACTTCAGTTAAAATTCTCTATGTAAATTCCCCATTCCCGATCAGTCACTTATTTATATTATTATACCTCACGTGATTTTCCCTATATAAAATTCCCATACCGCATCGGTTAACAATTAATGATATCACCCATGTGATATTTTTTATTATTATACCTCATTTTCATTGTCCATATAAAACTCCCATTGACAAAAAGTTGCTATTTTTACTGTCAAGACAATTGTACCACGTGACCATGCGACAGTTTTCGTACTGTCTCACGGCGGTATGCAAATTGTTGTACTGTCTCACGGTCGTATGCAAATTTTATTTCTGGCAGGTAGGAAGATTTATGTTAATGAAACTCATTTAAACTAAAAAATAAAAAATAATAAAATATAAATAATAAAATGTTTCATAGCACAACTCTAACGTACAACAGAGAACGCTCTACATGTCTAGTTTAAATGTTTTAACCCTTTCTCACTTACAGCAAATCTACAGCAGACGACTTTGTAAAAGTCTACTAGAAAATATGAAAAACCTCTAAAGTGGTAGGTATACTTACTAAAGAAAGTTGTAAATATTGTGGCAAAAGGAGATATTGCTCGTTTTGAGCAAATTCTTCGTTTGTCACTATGTGTTTAAAAGTCGTCTGCTACAGATGCGTCAAAATGCATCTGTAGTTGGAAAAGGGTTTACCTAATAATTCACGTCATGAAAATATATAAAATTGTAAGGATCAAATTGGATACTGCTTTGCAGAGGTTTCTTGGAATCTTCTATTACTATTTGGCGGACAGTGCAGACTCAGATCAGACTGAGCGGAAACAAGCAATATCTCCGTTTGCCACAATGTTTCCATATTTTTAGTAGCCATGTTCAAAGTCGTCTACTGCAGATTTGCTGTATGTGGGAAAGGGTAAAGCTAATCAAAATGTAAACCAGACCCTTCTGTTAACCTTCTTTAACTTGTTAGAGAAAGGTGCAGATCCATATTATAGTATGCACACGAGCAAGGTGAACTGGATCTACACACTGGTCGCATAAAAACAGAAACTTTCTGGCGCCTCTGCAACTGATGACTTTTGAAAACGTTGTGGTATATTTTGCTCATAATGAGCAATTTATCGTTTTGTCACAATGTGTTCAACTTTTTTCAATTACTCTCATTTATAGAAAATTACAGTTTTAGCGACTTGTTGAGGCATGATGAGCCCCACACATGTGCGCTTTTCTTTTCATGATGTTTCTGACCGTTATAATAGTATTTCATTATTACTTCTTTTGGCAACAGACGCTCCTCGTTTTTAAAGGAGGGTCTTAAATGGCTATCGTACAGAGATAGGTGTCCTTGGTACTTTCGGTTTGTATTTTCGGAAAATTCGATTAATTTCAATATGTCAAGATGGTAACTGGTTGAACGGTGAACTTTGATTGGTTCAATTTATAGTACGATACATGCCGTATATAATAACGGTAGTAGTAGTCTTTTTTGCGACATTGAGACAAACTGTATTTTCTTTAAGAATAATAATTCGAACGATAAAACATAAAAAAATGGCACATGTGAATAGTGGAATATTGTGTATGTGTGCAAGTGTGATGATACTATTTATGGGTAAGACCATTTACGTTATACTTATTTATATTAGATCGATTGCGAAACAAGGTTTCAGCTTATTCATGCTCGATATTTGCTTCCCGGAGACTTAGCCAGTACTCGCGCCGTTTGTGTTACCGAAGTCAAATCCCGCTCATCACGCGACTCGAACCCGGGACCTTTGGTACGAGATACCGACGCTCTACATCTTTACCACTGTCTTCCACCGTAATACCATGTGATAACCCTATCCCACACAAACAACAAATTTGCAGCAGGCGGCTTTGAAAACGTTTAATAAAAAGTACTCTTCATAAATAAAATAACATTTAATGAATTCAAATTCAATAACACCTGTAAATGCATACGAATAATTACTGTCCACATAAATCGACGACATTCATTCGCATCTAACCCGATAAAGAGTTATACATATTATATCTATTGATAAACGTTTTGTTTTTCTTCGTCATCATGTTATCACTAAGTAGTAGTACTTTAATTTGCGACCACATTACAAAGTTACGTAATTAGGATTGGACTCCGTGCGGAAATATAATACTAAGTCAGGACAAATCAGGACTTTTAGGATGTTTGAACTTATCAAAACGCTCGTTTAATCCATTCCCACTAGCAGCAGACGAATTTTGAAAACAGTGTGGCGAAAGTTGAAATTGCTCATGATGAGCAATTCCTCCTTTAAATTTGTCTGCTTCAGATTTGTTATATGTGGGAAATGGATAATGCATCTATAGCAAAAACAAGGGTAAGTGTTACTTCTGACAAAGAGATAAAATAAACCTTAGTCGGTGTCTTTTATTTTGACAGAGAGATAAAATAAACCTTAGTCGGTGTCTTTTACTTCTGACAAAGAGATAAAATAAACCTTAGTCGGTGTCTTTTATTTTGACAGAGCTGCAGGAGACGACGTTGATAAACGTGTTTGCAATGTTTTCAACACAACTCAATAATTGCACTTTCTTAAAGAGAACTTTTCAAGAATTAATATTAGATGTTTTCAAAGTCTTATACCGCAGGTTTGTTGTATGTGGGGAAAGGTTAACATCATATTTCTGTTAGTTCTGAAACTTAGGGGAAAACAATAGCAAGCGTTTGACGTGACTTGCGTGGGCGTGTTGTGAAGTTGTCTTAATCAAATGTGGTTTCCAATCCAATTATCGTAGACAAATCGAATACCTTGCATCTGAAATTAAATATCTAGATGCTATTGAACATGTATACAGCTTTAACCCTTTCTTACTTGCATGCGCATTTTGACGGATATACAGCAGACGACGTTTGAAAACATTGTTGCAAGAGAAGAAATTGCTCATGATGAGCAATTTCTCATTCTTGCCACAATATTTTCAACTCTATTTATGAATTATTCCTCATACATTTGAAGAATTTTCTTATAGTTTACCTATATGGTATCAAAGTCGTCAGCTGCATAGTTTTTTGTATGCGGGAAAACGTTGATGTATATCGCAGTTTTAGACATCGTGTTTATATTTTGGTTAAAGTTGTATTCTTTGTATCCTTTCTGCTTTGCTAATTATACAGACATACTTGTAAAATAGCCCTCGTGTAAAACACTTTACTTGAAAATTTACATACAGCCTCCAATAAATCGAATTCGAATTGTATAACGATTGACGGATCGTTGTCGTGTCCGCCTTGAAATCGGCAGGCCAGCGTTCTATCCCGTGTCGAGTTACACCAAACACTTTAAAGATGGTAGTATTAGCGAGAGACCAGCGTTCAATCCCGTGTCGAGTTACACCAAACACTTTAAAGATGGTAGTATTAGCGAGAGACCAGCGTTCAATCCCATGTCGAGTTACACCAAACACTTTAAAAGATGGTAGTATTAGCGAGAGACCAGCGTTCAATCCCGTGTCGAGTTTCGACAAACACTTTAAAGATGGTAGTATTAGTTTCGTTCCATTGCGCGCACATTTGTTGCATCGATGGTATGCTAAAATAATACCGATAATGCTTGTTAAGTGCACAGGAAACGTAATATAACCGAAATTATGTTAAAAACGGCAATAAAACCCAATTAGGAGAAACAAATCGTTGTCTTGTATTTTTATTGATATATTTTACCATTGCATATAGAGTAAAGAAATATCAAATTGAAATGCTGTTTCAAGAATAATAATTCCCGAATCTCTGTAAAATACTGAGAGCTAAACCCTGGTTATTTCCCTTTGTCCATATATTGCCTTTAAGCTGAGCTCAGCCAGAGCTTAACACAGATTTCTTTTTCACAAAATGCTTTTACCCTATATATTAACCTTCTCCGACGCTTGGGGATCAAAATGATATGATATAAATGACCCAAGTCTGGCCATCAGGCGTCTAATACCATCGGTAAATATTTCCTTTTTCTTTTTAGTATATACCTTCACATTTTCCATTGCAAATTCATAGGAATACTTTTGCAGTAGCGATATCGGGTTTGGTAATGTTCTACGAGGGGCGTGGACAATTGATATCTTGCGAGACCGAAAATGTCCACACCCAACGTAGACAAAATGAAGTCAAATATCGCTATTGAAACATAATTTTCCTTTTATTATATACATTGTATATTTTTTAAGATAGATTAACGAAAAATATACAAATAGAACTTCATGATTGGCGTGTGATTTCATATGACGTCACATCATATTTCAGTGACGTACCATTACCATATTTGGTAAGCCGTCGTATCTGTACTGCGCATGACCATCTTCATGTAACTGTGCAGGTATATAATACAAGTATAAACATTCCGTAGTTGACACTCCGACGCTTGGGATTAAACATGATAGGATATAAATGAGCGAAGTATTGCGCTTTGTGGTCTTATACCATATGGTATCAAATCACGTTACATTGATGAACTTATAATGAGTGTGTATGTTTGGATGTTCTCTTACATACTTTCAACAACTGTTGTGTTATATCATGTCGTTTCCTGGGTACGTTACCAGTACTTCTGGTCCCTATATGCTGACACCTACGAGTCAGTCGAAATGTTAATCCCACAATTCTGAGCGCAAACGAGGGAAAGTCATTTATAAAACATGTGATATCAACCAGAGACCTCCCGCACCAGAGGTGGACGCTCTTCCACTACACCATCGGGTCGGTAATCTAATAGGGGCGTTTCTTCTGATTTTATATCAGAAGATGCATTAAGGAATAGTTATCATATTTGTGGAGAGTGAAGATGCTAAAATTAGGCTCTATGTTTATGTGTGAACTTTGACCTTTGCGAGAGTGACGAAATTGATAAGGTTTAAAATTCTGTTAATTTTGATTCTTTTACACACTTACTATATACAACATAAAAAAGAAACTGTTTTCTATTATAATATAAATGTATATATTGCATTTGTTTGGGGTTTTAATCATAATTTTCTTCAAATCAGGAAATAGAAAATGCGCTAAAGTAATAACTCCAATTGACATTAGCATGGACACTTAAAACACAATAATATTTCTGTGTTTACACCCGACCTTGCATAGAAGAAAGTCGACATCGCTTTACTTCGCTCAATGAATTATAAACTCAAATGTGTTCGAGTGTCTTCATTAATGTTACTTTTACTTATTTATAAAAAATAAACCCTGACGATATTTGATATTTTCTCGCGGTGGAATATTTATTTACGGAGTGAAAACAAGGCTTAAAACAGATCCTTCCGCCAATATTGAGCATCATTACATGTATGTGGTCTCGGGTGTCTCCGAATTCCATTTAATATGCTAAACTATTTACTGTATCAAAACTATAGATAGTTGTGTTCCCTGAGGAATAATTACAACAGTAATTGCGTGATAACGAAGTTATTCGCACATGACATTTTCCTATTTTGAGTATTCAATAATAATCTGTGAACTACAATTGTACATACGGTGCGCACATTTCTTTGGTGGATTAACGGTCGAAATCCGTTGAAAAACGATATATTGACCGCAATATTCCGGTTAAATTGCTTCGCAAATGAACCCTACTAATAATTTGATAATTTGCTCCGCAATTAAAACCCGACTAAATGTGCTTTAAAGATACCTTGTCTACGTGAATGTTTGTTGATTGGTGAACATTATGAGACTGGGCAATACCAGCAATGCCACGATATCATCTTATATCCGTCCCTAGTCAGAGGATTAACGAACGAGAAGCAGACTTGTATTCCCCCACAATGTCTCGCTTATAACTCACTCAAACCCTATATTAAGGATACTAAAAGAATCGTCTCATATATGGTTCGAACGTCAATTAAGAATTATATAGGAAGATAAATGCCCCTCATCTTCCTGGTTGTTCGAACATGCACATATATACCTATACTCGAGTGCATTGAGCCGACCGATATATTCATGTGTCTGCGGTAAACGGATTTTCACAATAGATAAAACCTTAAAGTGTGACCGTCAAACATTTTCTCGTATTTGTGTCCACAGATCAAGTAACGGGTTGCGATGAAGTCGAAGTTAACCAGTGTTTATCCAGCACAATCGGCTCGCCTGGGTCGTTCGATTTTTATGGTATACCACCTTCGGCTAGTTTAAAGTCACTTTGCAGGTAAGTCATCAACCCTGCTAACCATAAACATGTTATGAGCATGTCCATGCGAAACGGTACAGCTTGGCATTGTTGTATAGTGTGGGTACTTTCAGAATAATAGCCGTCCCGCGAGAAAACCAACAGTATGGCCTCTGTGTAATGTTTCGACCCAGATCAGCATGTGCAGACTCACAGACTGACCCAAGCGAACATATCTCAGGGGGGATATAGGTATAGAGTAATGATTCTTGAAGTAGAAAATTCACAGTCGACGAAAAGTGTTTGCCCGGATAAGCCTGCGCGGCATGCTTAGGCTGATCCAGGACTATACTTTACGCAGAGTCCACAATGTTTTCTCGCGGGACGGCTCAATTATACACAAGTTGCAATCTGGATCAACACGATTCAGTAAAGCCAACTTGTACATTTTCCAATGGATGGGCTCGATATATTCTGGAACATCTAATGCGAGAACAAGCAATGCAACAACATCAACAAGTTTATCGAACGCCTAGTTTCAATGATGTTCAGTGAAACCCCACTTTGTTTCGTTTCGAAACATAACTGGATTCACGTTTAACTCTCTCAGCGCGAAAGACAATATTGAGGTTTTTGCAAACAATACATATTCAGAACAGTCAGCTCGTTAATCATTGTTTGCCTTTTAGTTATAAAAATATTCTAAACTCTTATTACAAGTGAAATGGAGACGCCAAATTTGAACATGGAGGAGACTACTTTAAATAATTCGGCGCTGATAGAGTTTAGTTCATATTGAACTCAGCATGTTATAACTTCGATGTGTTCTAGTTGCTCGAACATGGTACGCGTACCGCTGAAATTTCACAAATATTTGCCTGTCTCGTAAATTTCACGGCTTACATGTCGCATGTGTTGCACTTACGTAACATAACATTCACAGGGTCTATTTAACCCTTTCCAACACACAACAAATATGCAGCAGACGACTTTGAAAGCATAGAAAAATCTCGATAAAAAGTAGCTGAAATGTTAAATAAAATTGATAACATTGTGGCCAAAGGAGAAATTGCTTCATGCGCAATTTCACCTTTGGCCACAATGTTTTCAAAATTCGTCTGCTGCTATTGCGTCAACATGCGTCTCATGTGGAAAAGGGTTGAGTCATCTATGCAATGTTTACAGAAAGAGAGAGAGACGAAAACCTACTATAGAAAGGCAAGGATGTACATACATGACTTGACGAGTTTTAAATATCCGCTTCTTCTGTTTCCTGAAGTATTTATACTTATTTACATGTAATATTGTATACAGAATGTACATCATTTGTGTTTATGTATAATTCTTTATTTTCTTCGATTGCTTTCAGCTGATATAAATCTAGTTAGATATATTCTACTTGGTGACTTAACGAGTAATCGTACCGTGTTCGTGACAATTTCCTGGAGGTCAAACATATTTAACCCGGGACTCGAATATGGGACCTTGGACGAGAGGTCCACAATTAACCACCGAAACACTGCCTTTTACATTGCTTGTACTAACTGACTACTTGAATAGTTCACTACGAAATCGTATTGAGAACAGCTTATCATTTGTGTCAATTTCTGAACGACAGATAAAGTGAAACCTTATTTACAAGCAATATACATGTGAGACAAGATATAAATTATAACTTGCTAATGTTTATAAGTGGACTTTTCCAGCTTTGCGTATGAAAAAGTCCATAGTTTGAAAATCAAGATAAAAATGTTGCAAAGCTGAAGACGGGCATAGATAACTTTATTGGGTCTACGAGGTAACCTCACTACCAGCAAACACTTGGTTACGACGTTGCTTCACAATAAAAGAATATATTTCCTTGTTAAAAAACACTATTTATCTAAGATTTAATCTTTTCTTTTTCAAAAGAATTCTAGGTAAATTTAGCTTACTTAGTTTGAGTACCCAAGCAATTCATGTTTAAAGAATACTCAAACGTTCTTTCAGCAAGATTGGGGAATTTAAGATGTGCTCACAACGACTAAGGGACAATTGTCCTGGGAAAAGGTTGCCCGATCCAATAAGCCGTGATTTATATTCAATCGCATCTACAATGTGCGGCAGTTTCTTACCAGGTAGGTTATATACATATCGCTACTACACATACAAACTAACCCTTTAGTTGGTAATCTAGCATGTCAATGATACGGGCGGTTTGAACTACATTTTAAGGTCGCTTTGTCGAAGAATTAGGAATACAAAAATAATTATATTAAGCACTCTCAATACATGCTTAATGATGAGTTACCCTCTTCTCGCACTAAGGTCATTGAACATGTATGTTTTTCTAAGTCTAATAATGTCCTCGTTTATATATTTAAAGCATTTACCACAAAATATTTATTTAGCTTTATAATGCTGAGTAAATTCACTTTTCAGATGTATTAGCAAATGCCAACTGCTATGATATGCCTGATGTTCAAAGTCGATTTAAATCCTGCGCTACATCTACACTAGTTTCTACTTGCAGGTATGTAAAGTTAGTTGAGTTTGCTTCAACGACATTTGAGATATGTATAAAGCTTTGTAGCAACGAGTTTTGTAATAAAATTCGTTTTGAAATTATTGCAAAACTCGTTGCGATGACAAAAATTGTAATATTTATTTTACAACGAGAATTGCAATAAAAGTGAGTTTTGTAATAAAACCACTCCAAAGCTTTAGAACTTGACTTACAAACATGTTGTGGGATTGTGATGACATGCTTAAGTTAATACACACATTATAACAAGGGTGTGGCACATCTTAATATGATTTTTCGTTTTGTCATATAGCAATTCCTTACAAAAATCAAAACAGGTTGTTTTTTTACATTACAATCTGACATTTGTAGTCTGGATGTGATCCACAAATGATTTATATTGGTTATGTTCACATTAAAGAGAGGTTTTCAATAAATTATTGCTAAACTCGTTTCGATGACAAAAATTTAATTATTTTTTTATCAACGAGAATTGCAATAAAAGTGAGTTTTGTAATAAAACCATTCCAAATCTGTATAACTTGACTTACAAACATGTTGTGGGATTGTGATGACATGCTTAAGTCAATACACACATTATTACAAGGATATGGCACATCGGAATATAATTCTTCGTTTTGTCATATAGAAATTTCTTACAAAAAACAAAACAGGTTTTACATTACAATCTGACATTTGGAGTCAGGATGTGATCCAAAAAGGATTTATATTGGTCATGTTCACATTAAAGACGGGTTTTCACCTCGAGTAAAACTTATATTATTTTTGAGTTTTGCAATAAATTATTGCAAAACTCGTTGCGATAACAAAAATTGTAATATTTTTGTTTACAACGAGAATTGCAATAAAGTGAGTTTTGTG
>JAUELF010269332.1:0-10946 GCA_031471495.1 Clinocardium nuttallii | reverse complement strand
TTATGTTCGTGTTTTTTGTTTCAATTTATTATAGGGAGGTATCTAAAGGTGTGTACGTTATGATCGTGTTGTTCGGTTCAATGTGTTATAGGGAGGTATCTAAAGGTGTGTACGTTATGATCGTGTTGTTCGGTTCAATATATTATAGGGAGGTATCTAAAAGGTGTGTACGTTATGATCGTGTTGTTCGGTTCAATGTATTATAGGGAGATATCTAAAAGGTGTGTACGTTATGATCGTGTTGTTCGGTTCAATGTATTAAAGGGAGGTATCTAAAAGGTGTGTACGTTATTATCGTGTCGTTTGGTTCAATATATTAATAGGTGGCATCTAAACGGTCTGTACGTTACAGGGCTCGAACTCGGGACCTCTTGTCCCGTAGGCGAACACTCTACCGTGTCGCTATAAAAGCTAGCTCTATAACAAGGCAGTATAAGTATCCCATTATACAAACACATAGCTACAGATTTACCGTCTATCTATGGGACAGACCACTATACTACAATGGCAAACGAGAAGATCTGTTTCAATGTATAATAGGGTGGTATGTAACAGGCTTGTACGTTATGATGGTGATGTTTGGTACATGTGTTATTGGGAGGTATCTAGAAGGTTTGTACGTTATGACGGCAAACAAGGATATATGTTCTCACTCAGACTACGCAGATGCCAAAGGACTAATCTTAATCTTTGTTGTTTTTTTCACAGAAATGCAAAAGCCGAATTTCGTGTGGTATATCTCATTTGATAACACCCAGCATTGAAAATCAAAGTCAATTATTGTAAAATGCATTCTGACACAAAGTGGCTGGATCGTCTTGTAAACATGTTAAACCTTTCTTCACCAAGTCTCGCCCGGGCTCTTCCAACTGCAAGCTCGGGGGAAACCCTAAAACGTTGTGGCACATCGTAAGTCCACACATGGCCCGCGCTTAGGTTTACTTGGAACGTATCTTCCCTGATTGTCCGCGTGCTGAAATTACAATAAGTACTTAGTGTGCGCTCAGTTAACAGTTACATATACGGTTAAACAGCACATTAAAGTTACATTGGTTAATTTGGGTGTATCACCGTTTCAACAGTTTTAAGGTATATCACGATACCCAGTTCACCTAACCATGCGGATCCTGGCTTTCTTTCATCATAACTTGCATACAACATTCTTCCTGGGTAACTGGTTAATTTCCCACATTGGCTATCTAAGCCCGTTAGTTGAAGACGAATAACAATTGCTGTTTCAATAATTTGAAAGAATCAATAACCGAATCGGGATTCGAGCTCACAGGCCCTGGTTTGATAGGCTTCGTCACTATTAAGGCTCAGCATATTATAATAATATTAATATATTTATATAATGAACGTTTCATATTAAGATATATTTTGATATACAAACAAATATATATTAAATTACTAAACATTAGCTACGTTTTGCAACAAGCGGGCACAAATACAACATATATAAACCTAGAACAAACACACTGATACGGAATAGATGCTATAGTCACACGGTTATAAATGATTGGAATATTCTCCCACCTCAGATAGGCGAAGCACCAACACTCAATGCATTCAAATCAAGACTAAATAAGCTCTGGTATGTTCCAAATAAAAGTCATCCCAAATGTTATAACCCCTACTAAATAATTTATTATTAACAATAAATATAAGAACTGAATATTCGAAATACAAAATTGAATAAACTAAAGTTCAAACAGGTAAAGGAATTACAGCAGGACAATCTAACTACTTCCTACATTCATCAAATGTACAGCGGGCGGCTCTAAAATTATCCGGACATTCTCATTACGATCGAATTTTACCCTTGTCATATTGAGTTCATTTGTCTTGGTGGTTTCAACAGACGTCTGCTGTAGATGCGTCAGTATAAGGAAGGGGCTAGTACAAACGTGTTGTGTCGTAGACAAATATGTAGAGTTGTAAATAATTTAAAATTGATTGAATGATTGGGGTTAAACGACGTTTTTAACAATTTCTCAGTCATATCACGGCGGCCAGTTCACCTACTCATGCATTTCCTGGTTTTCTCACACCAGTACTCCACACAACAATATTTCCAATCAACTGGCTGCTTTTCCACATAGACTTAGGAAGACGAATGACGCATGTCTTATTGACTACTGTCAAATGTCGGAAAGAAAGTTGGCCGAGCCGGGATTCGAACTCACGACCCCTGGATTGACAACGCATTTCGCTACCGACTGAGCTAATGGGGTTCGGCAAATGATTTTAAAACAAAATCCATGTGATTATCCATGATTGTATTATCCAACATAGTATAACAAACAGTTAAAGGACATACAAAATCCTTAATGCTTATTAGTCTTAAAACACTTATATGGTTTCTAAATCTACATGAACTACATGAATATGTATCTTTACATTCATTCATTCATACACACATATATATACCACACAGACACGCATACATAACGTTATCGAAACTTTAATATATATTACACACGCATACTGATTTAACTTGTTATCAACTTCGTGACATACTCCCATCAGCTTATTTACTTAATATAGGACACTTTCATCATGATCAACTGTTATATATACTTTAATTAGGTAGGCTTAATACTTAACAATGTAGTAAACAGGTACAATAGTTCATAGTTGTAGCCTGACGATATCAGACACAGTTGATATTGATCGACGACACAGCACTTTAATTAGAACAAATGAAACCTAGATCAAAATATGGTCATCAACAAATCATACGGCCTGTTTTCAAATTAAGACCCCAACTTCCATGTAACATTGAGAAAAAAGGAGATATTGGTCAGCATGCCACCCCCCCCCCCCCCCCCACCCCCCATTTTCACGTGTGTCTAAAGTTGTCTGTCGCAGAAGCAAGTTTGAAAAGAGTATGATATGCGGTGTATCACAAAGGGCACTCAAAATCTAACCTTAGAACACCCTGACATCCATAGTGTATGCCGAAAATATAGCCGCCGTCCTGTTCTGTCCCAGTCACGATGATGGCATGCCATAGACCGTAGTACTTCAAATAAAGGGGCATCCCTGGTTGTATGTCTTCCCAGGTAGTTACTTCAATCTCTTGAAAATCTTTTATATTGCATCTTCTGCTTGACTGGTTACCCATTATGTTAGTTTTCGTTGTTTCTGCAAGGTAATAGTCATATCATAGTCAATAGTCATATATTTCTTATGCTAACGAACAATTTGAGGGAATATAAAAGTAACCGCGTTGCATGTGCACCGTCCGTCTGTCTAGTGTACGTCTCCGGGCTATTTCCAACGATTTCTGGCGGGGATTTAATTAAATAGTCTGGGATACCAAGAGCACGTCTGATTATTATCATGTTCCATGTTTTTGGAAAATAAATTACCTTCGATGTTTTACAACCTGTTTTCGTGTCCTTGCAATATATATCTAAATATATGCTGTCTTGGATCCAATAAAACTTAGTGAAGAGCTGACGTACAATAGTGGATGCGAATGTTGTCAATTAAATTCGACTTCGTTCGACATTTTCTATGGATTTATGTTTAACATTTCAAAGTGTAGTGGCAAACAAAAGACAGTTCTGTCCATAATGCAAATACAAACTAAAGAAGTAACATGGATAGATGTTTTAATGACGTAAACTACATAGTTTCTAGTCAAACAACACATCATATTAATATATACAATACAAAAAAGCATATAACTAATTACAATAAACATGAAATATACACAAAAACGAATGTTTATAATTCTAAATAGAAGTTAATTGAAAAAAAGAAGATAATAATAAAAGTAAAATGGGGGGGGGGGAATGAAAAATTCTTCTTCAATACAACGAATAATTTATAGAAGAGTAGCACTTCAATTATTTCGCTGGACCTCCTTTGTGTAATAGACGTATACTACTTCATCTTATCTTATATTATCAATGTGTTACAGATTATTGTTAAATATATATGCTATATATTTAAATAGTTCCGTGTTTTGGTAAATATGTGACTCTTTGTTATTTTAAAACCCGTTGTGCTTGTCCGTGCTTATACCCAGCAGCTGTCGGCTAGCTTCTAAAGATTCAAAATCTTGACGCAGTTATGGCTCTTATTTAAATGTTTCGATAAGAGTCTTTCTTTCAAGAGGTGTTGCTCGATATTCTTCGTCGTCAATGTTGACAATGACTGGTTCGTTGCAGTAGATTCATTATTTATGAATACTTAAGACTACGATAAACAAAATGAACCACATAGATCTAGAGATTTAATGGATCTTCATACAGTGAACGGTCAACCTTTCTATCCAAACAGCCTCGTCAGGAGGTTTTACTGCCTCAGTAACATCTCTTCTCAAAATAACGAGAACTCTAGTTCGATTGGTTTTACGCCATTTTACTTTGTTGTGCTCCCGTTACGGTGAACGCCAAATGGCATGATGCGGCTCATAGTTTTAAATAAGTTTGAGTTGAGTCAATAAGGCATAAAGTACCTCCTCTTGCGTCCCACATCGAGGTTTTGCTTGAATAAAATGACATTTGAGTCTTTTCTATTTTTTCGCCAGAACGTATTTCTATGACACTTCACTCTTCTGAGCCTTCATTGTTGGAAGCTGCAACATTCAATCTCATTAAAATCAGACCAAAAATACTTCTACCGCGTACGTACGTATATTATATATACATATATACGAGTTTGCAAGTTTTATAAGATCTGGTTTTAATGAAATTGCTGCAACAGTATGCATTAGGTTTCCATTCGCCTGACTTAACCGAATTACATTAGACCAGGAAGAAAATAAAACCTGACGTGTGTTAGTCATTGGTAATCCAAATTAAATATTAATTCGATTGCTTTAAAATTAACAGTCTGTGAAATGAGTTTGGGAGTCAAAATTCAAAAGATGACATAGGAAGTACATACGTTTCTTTCTTAGGTGAACAGTTATCCGATCTGTGAAATGAAAATATATCCTATGAACGGTCACGTCCGCCTATTTTAAGTAAAGCATATCATGAAAATCCACTTTTTGAAGATAATAATTTTATCTCAGTAAGGTCATAAAACTTGAACCTTCGTTATACTCCACAGCCAATTTTGATAACAATGTTGTAAGAAGAAGAAAACAAATCACTTTATTTCTAATTCCCCTTCACATTTTCACGTTTGCTAGTTTTCTCGCACCAGTACTGTACACATCGTTCTTCCAAAGCAATAGGCTACGTATGAACTGTTCCACAAGAAAACACACATTATGGCTTCTGCGTAATGTATCGACCGAGATCAGTCAAGCGCAGTCCGCATATGCTAATCCGGACCGACGTATTTCGTCTAAGGGGAATAGAGGTATAGTCTAGTGACTCCTGAAACAGAAAATCCAGAGGAGGCAAAAAGTGTCTGTTCGGGTTAGCGCTGTGTGGCATTCTTAGGCTGATACGGTGATTCCACAATGTTGGTTATCTCGTGGGACGGCTCATATGCACAGTTTTAGCCCAATTGGTAGGCTACATTACTCGCTACTCATTTATAACTATTTAGTATAAAATAAACCATAAGCACATACAAACAAGTCAGAAATCAGGAGACGATGGTTGAAAGAGTTTGACGAGATGTAGGTTAATTTCGAGACCACCCTGTGTTCACTCGGTTGTAAAATTTTCGTTTAAAAAAAGTAATACCTGTCGAGTCAATATAGTAATGCCTGTTTTGAATTGATTCAGTGTAGTAATGCATGAGATGAGTCAAATCAACGTAGTAATGCCTGTTTTGAATCGAGTCAATTTAGTAATGCTTGTTTTGAATAGAGTCAGTGTAGTAATGCCTGAGATGAATCGTATCAACGTAGTAATGCCTGTTTTGAATCGAGTCAATATAGTAATGCTTGTTTTGAATAGAGTCAGTGTAGTAATGCATGTTTTGAATCGAGTCAATATAGTAATGCTTGTTTTTAATAGAGTCAGTGTAGTAATGCCTGTCTGAATCGAATCAATTTACAAATGCCTGTCTTGAATTTACTCACTGTATGTATGCCTGTTTTGAATCGAAGCAATGTAGTTATGGCTGTCTTGAATCAAATAAATGTAGACATGCCTGTTTTGAATCGAAGCAATGTTGTAATGGCTGTTTTGAATCGAGGCAATGATGTAATGCCTGTCCTGAATGGATAAATGTCGTAATGCTTGTTTTGAATCGAGTCAATGTAGTAGTGGTTGTTTTGAATCGAATAAATATAGTAATGACTGTTTTGAATCGAATAAATGTAGTACTGACTGTTTTTAAATTGAATCAATGTAGTAACGGTTGTTTTAAATTGAATAAATGTAGTAATGGCTGTTTTAAAATTGAATCAATGTTAATGGTTGTTTTAAATTGAATAAATATAGTAATGGTTGTTTTGAATTGAATAAATGTAGAAATGCCTGTTTTGAATCGAATCAATGTAGCTATGCTGTCTTGAATCGAATCAATTTATAAATGCCTGTTTTGAATCGAATTGATTTATAAATGCCTGCTTTGAATCAATCCAATGTAGAAAATACTTGTTTTGAACAAATCAATGCAGTAATGCCAGTTTATTTTGAATCGAGATGATTGACCAAAAGTCAATCTGACAACGGTCATCAGGTTTTACCAACCAATCAGTTTACTGTTTAAAAGAAGAACAATGTTGTTTGGGGAACTGGTGCGAATAAAACAGGAAACATGTGGTAAGGTGAACTTGCCATCGTAATATAATTGATACCATGTTGAAAACTGAGTGCTACCCGATTAATTCATTCGTAGTGGATAGCCTTTCGAATTGGATGTCAATTTTTAATACTAGGTCTTGTCATATAAAAAATGGTCGTCCATCGTGGCCGAGTGGTTAGCGTCGGAGATTGGGAACCGGGCGTTCCAGGCTCGATCCACAGTAAGAGTGTCCTTGGACAAGGCACAAACATAGCCTAGTACTGGTTTTCTTACCCGGGGATCATGAATAATTGAACTGTCGCTCGATATAACTGATATAATGATGAAAGCATAATAAAACAACAGGTCATATCATAAACGTAAATAAATGGTTATTGTGGTGAATGGGTATATCACTTCCATTGATGCATCACTGACAGGATAATTAATACCAGTAACGTTTGCCACTTGTCAAGGAAACATCTTGGTAAAACTGAAATACCGATGAACGCAGAACAAAGAAGCCAATCAAACAAACAAAGATTCATCTATGGCATTTCTGCAACTTTTAATATTTTGCTTTTGGATTTGTTTTTATTCTATGTGTCATGAATTGGACCCTTTATAAATATTAACCCTGTTCTTATGGCAATCGAACCCAGAACCTTTAGATTACGAGGCATACTCTCTACCTCTGACGTACTTTCTGCCACAGAACAAACATAATTTAGGATAACTTTGCTAAAACCAGCCTTAACGTAATTATTAGACTTGGAAAAGACTGATCATCCATGATATACGTCAAAAACGATACCTGTTTACAACCGATTCTTAAATTCTTCTTAGTTTAATTGACGAACTGGCTAGTCAAGGTCTATATGGTCGCAAATGCTCAACGGTTTGTTTTGATATCGCCGCTCATATAACACAAGTTCACAGGTATATAAAGATTGGATAAAAGCAAACAATTCTTGCACGGATTTACACTGGATTTTGTTTAGGCTCGCTGACATGTTCATAATAAGGCGGTTAAATACGTTTTCTAATGAACACATGTCATTCGTTTAGTCATTGCAATATATTGCACAGAGCTGAACGACCAACGTGTGTTTGATGTAAGGTTTGGTAATGGCTTGTACTGTACAATTGCGCACACCTAGCGGTAATGATCTTCTTGCTCCAGCGACTCATGCAGTTTGTCCTCGCAGTCTTACATGTCTTGGTAACAAGATCCTTCATTCACTGGGGGTGATATCCGCATCTAGACTGTTTGATTCTATCATGTCATTTGTTATTATGGACTAACACAGGCAAACGAATGTTAAATCGATTCAATGTTCCTGCATACACACTCGTAAACAACTGACACGCGTCTTGTTCATATCACTTGAGCTCTTAATGAAAACATCGCAGGGGCTTCTTGCAGTAATCACGGAGCCGTGTGGCCTCCCTTCACCGTGCACAACTGTACCATGGCTAACGGCAGCTGTACGGAGGCAGTACATTCACTTTGCGGGCAGTATACCGCCTTGGTTGTGGTATGGTGGAACGCCCGCCTCGTTGGTGTAATTGTAGAGCGTCCGCCTCTTATGCGGGAGGTAGGGGGTTCGATTCCCGGCCGTGTCGTAAGACAAATGTTAGTAATGGCTGCCCACTTTGGCGCTCAGAGTTGCGGAGCATGCTTTACAACTGTCTGACTGGTGTCAGGATAAATTGACCAGTAGTATGTGTAACTTACCAAGGAAACGCTGTGATATAACTGAAATAGTGTTGAAAGCGGCGTACTGCCAGGGCCCATTTGAAGGATGAAGAAGCATGTCAGATTACTGTACAGCTGCTACAGTCTTTTTAACACATACAAGCTGTCTAACATCAGTTTTGACCTAGATGTTGATCTAGATTGTAGACCAATCAAATGTTGTATTTAATTAATGTCGATGAAACGTTTTGATTGTTTCATAGTTATGTTGGCGATCCTACGAGAGGGACTAATAAGGTAAAGTTTTAAAAAGGAATATTCTGCATACTAACCTTTAATTGTTTTCCCTAAGAACCAAATCAGTGAAACTCATCAGTGAAAGCGTATACAATATAATATTTAAGAGCAAACTAAAAGTATTGATTATTTTTGAAACATGATGAGTTTTCAGGTATTTATCGTCAATTGAATCTTATACACATCTTGGGAGCCTCGCGTTATCTCCAGTCATGTGACGTGTTCTCGCGCGAGCTACACTTGATTACCGATTCTATATCTTTTAAAGAACAATACTCTAATCGAACATTGTTCCAATTCAAGGAGCTGTCGAATTCTTAGATATACAACATTATTGCTCAACTATTATAATTCATTGGAAATAACTGATTGTTTTGAGTATTAACAAAACCTTTCTGATATTCAAGACAAATAATATGCGCATGTTCGATTTTTTTTTAGTATTTTCTCCTATTGATCTTTTCTTTTATTTGTCTTGTTTTAAACAAAGTCGTCTAATCATACACAATACATAGTTCCCAGAACTATAATAGGTTTCTCCCTTGTCGGCCAAATTGATGAACAAATACGATGACGAGATGAATAGAGTATTTTAAAGAAAAAATGTAATAATTAGGAAAACACTAAAAACTTGAACTTGACAACCATATTTCGTTGAGGTCTTTGTACGATCTGAGTATAGCGACTTCTTTATTTACTTTTTTTTGCACATGCAATTGTTGTATAAGTCAGTTATATTTGATATTTCACTATTCAACATATAGTAGATTTTCCTAGCAAAATTGTTGCCAGGGGAGGTCGATATTGTAGATCTTGGAACTATGTATAGTTAATGATGAGCCCATAGTTCTTTTATATATGTCTTTTGATAATAAACAAATCATAGTTATTTTAAGTCAGTATAGAGTATGGGAAAACATCTGTAATAACCTTTACTATTGTGCAAACAATCTGTAGCATTTTGGACTTACGAAATCATATAAGAAACATATGGAAATTATTTCAAAATGAAAGTAAAATTATGAAATACAGGTAAAAGGTATTGCGGAATGGGAGAAATTGATAATTTCACAATATGAGCAATTTCTCCTTCTGCCATTATAATATCCATAAAATAATCTTCCTTTAAATAGATCTTCAATTATTTTCCTAGATATTGTTTCAATGTCAATGGCTGATACTTTATTTTACGTGGGAAATGATAAAGCGCCAGTTTTGAACAATTTAAAACCGCGGTTACAAATACAACATGCACGTCACACGAAAATAGACGTTCGGAAGGCTTTTAAACAATAATTACTATTAGGATAAAAATACATAACAATTACAGGTAGTGTGTGTTACTCTTACTATAAAAAATGTGTGCCTGTTTTTTTCCGCAGATTATAATGCATAAAATATCAATAATAACCGTATTGTGTGCAGTTGGTACTGGTGTGTGGTATTTCAAGGGTTTTGTTTTTAATGATAAATGCCAAAGGGATAATATAAAAGAAAAAGTGATATTTACCGGTATAATGGGTTCATAATATTACCCAGAAACTTCAAGTAATGATGACAAATATGGCTGATCATTATCAGATTGGGTGGATGCTCATGACCTACCCTTAATCTTCCACGAAGGTCGACAAAGTCTCATTTGCAAATATCCATCGTATAATGCTAATTAAAGTCTTTCATTTCATAATGCATTCCGTCACAAAATGACTGGATCGACTTGTAAGGATGTTAAACGTTTGATTGCCAATTTTCGCCCGGGCCCTTCTAACTGCAACATCCGGGTCAACCATTTTACATTTTGGTATCGAGCGTCTCCACACTTGACCCTCACTTACGTTAACTTGGAACGCATCTTCACTGATGGTCCGCGTACTGAAAACACAATATACGGCTGAACAAAATGTGTCCTAAAACATTACAAAGCATAATATAACATAAACTTTATATTGAAATAAAGAATCACAGCTCATAGAATGATTGTGGTGTAATGCATATTTCTACAGTGATATCGCATCGCAAAATTAACCTGACCAAGCGGATCATTGTTGTACTGCACCAGTACTCAACACACAATTATCACAATGCAACTGACTAGTTTCCGTATTAAACCACTGTGTGCCGAATCGGGGTTCCAACCCACGACCTCTGAATTGATAGCCATCGTCGTAACATACTTAGCTTTCTTGGTTCGTCGCGGCACTACGGTCATGGTGGAGTGCCGTTTTGGCAAGGCACATTTTCTAGCCTAGTACTGGTTTGTTTACCCAGGGATAATGAATAATTAAATTTAATTGCGCGCTAA
>JAUELF010269322.1:0-10946 GCA_031471495.1 Clinocardium nuttallii | reverse complement strand
CTCTCTCTCTCTCTCTCTCTCTCTCTCTCTCTCTCTCTCTCTCTCTCTCACTCTCTCCCCCTCACTCTCTCTCTCTCTCTCCTTATTTTTCTCTATTCCTCCCCCTATCTCTCTCACTCTCCTTTTCCCCCTAGTTCTCTTTCTCTCATTCGTCTTCCCCTCCCTGTCTCTCACTTTCTATATATCTATCTCTCTGTCTGTTTGTGTTTGTGTCGGTGTATGCGTATGTGTCTCTCTCTCTCTTTCTTTTTTTTTCTCTCTCTCTTGCTCTCTCTCTCTCCCCACTCTCTCTCTCTCTCTCTCTCTCTCCCTCTCTCTCCTTCTCGCTCGCTCTCTATGTCTCATTCTAATTCTAACATGTTCCTGTTATAACTATACGCATTGTTTACTAGAACATACCTGAGCAAACAAGAAATCATAATGTTGCTGAAGCATACTATGTGCAGCTGCTACGTTACCGCCTGCCTTCATCAGAAAACTGAAAAACAGATGAATTAAGAATTCCAAAGAATATCAACAAACAAAAATGTCCATGTTATATTGCGCTTAACTTACACAAAGCATTGCAAAACAACTGATATAATGATATATAAACAACAAAATCATCTTGGATAAGCATAGTTTTAAGAAGTTTAACCTGTTCTTTATAAAATTCGATATTGTTGCCAATTGTATTGGTCGTAGTTGACAACTCATTTTACCTGCACAATTAATGTCAATAAACAGTGATATTTATGACGTTCATAGCGACAGGTGCCACGTTTTAGATATGTTTACAGATTTTCAAATTAGTTGCGCTACGAGACGTTCCAAACAAATAACTTACTATTGCCAGACAGTGTGATCAGCATATACAGCTACTTCTATGATATGACAAATCGAAGGAATATTTCTCTTTCTCATGGCATGAATGTCCTTCTTCCTTCTCACGTGAGTGGTACCCCTCCTTGGCAGTCCAGAAGTACTTTCCTTCTCTATAGTTGACTCTCTGGATAAAACTAAACGATACAAGAAGGAACGCCGTCAAACTGTGACATATCTGCGGACTTTCTGAATATCAGATTCTTTGAGTTCGCCATCTACCTTACTAAGACGTTATTTATCTGTTTTACCTATGACATATGCAGATTGAATGCTGTATGAGACTTTATGACACCTTATGACACTGCTCACATGAATGAAACAACATGTACCTGCGATAGAACAGCAATGGAAATGTTACGATCAGATTTCATACCAGTACAGTATTGTTTAGGTTATAAACCTTTCCGAAAGGTTTCATGAATGTTTGCATATATGACTGACTGCATCACTACTTAAGTTAGTTTGCATATTATTTGCCGGTCTATAAATATCGAACGTCTCGGTTTCGAATACCTGTCAGACCATTTCCTCTTATCATAGAAAGAAACGAAATGGATTTAAATAAGTTATCTTCATCTATTTGACTAGAAACGTATGTGGAAACACGTCGGATGCATTGGGCATTGTTGTGTTAAGCTTTGGTAAGCGACAAAGATACAATATATGCGTTTAAGCTCCTTCGTAAATACGTTCTGTTTAAGTTTGTGTTGTTTAAATCATACCTTACTTACAAACAAGCGGCAGCAGTCGACTATGAAAACACATAGGCCAAACTATGGATATTTTCATACTTGAATACAGTTGAAAACCTTGTGACAAAACGAGAAATTCCATAGTTGAGCAATAGCTCCTTCTGTCATAGAGTTTTGAAATGTCGTCTGCTTCAGTTGCATTAAAAAGAGTCCGCTAGGAGGAAGGTTTTGATTGTGTATCACTTTCACAAGATAGTTGATTACATACGCTGTTATTGCTTATTGCATCTATTGCAACCATCGGAGGGGATAATTATTGCGCCACACATCGTAAGTGTAAATTCAATCAATCCACTCAAAACAGTTATTTATGCCAATCGATTTTTCACCGCGTGAGGTATACATGTAAAACGATAACCGCGTGAGGTATACATGTAAAACGATCACCACGTGTGATATACATGTAAAACGATCACCACGTGTGGTAGACATGTGAAACGATCACCACGTGTGGTATACGTGTAAAACGTTCACCGCGTGAGGTATACAGTCATGTAAAACGATCACCACGTGTGGTATACATGTAAAACGTTCACCGCTTGTGGTATACATGTAAAACGATGTTAACATTAACATTGAAGGAGGCTGGTCTTTAAATTCACTAGCGGTTGGGTGGGACGCTTTGTAACTGTATGGAGTTTCGTCCTTAGCAGCTCGAGAAAGGATCTAAGTGCAATTGTACCCGTTTTCATAGGGGAAATATTAGAAGCAATACCAAAGTAAACAATGATTTCCAATCCTGTTCTCATATATGGAATATATCAAAGTATATAATTAGCATTGGTACAATAGTTCGTTACATATAAAAACACTCATACATACATGCGTTCAACATTTTATAAGCAAAATTCATTGTGTCCTTGGATTCCTGGACGTTACCGTCTTCAGGTTGGAGACCTCCAACGGAATTCTTATTTACATCAGGTATTACTTCTGTTGCACTGTAGGTCCCCCAGTCATCTGTTAACCCCCTATGGTTCAGTTTCCATTCAACGCCATCTACTTGGAACCTACCATTCTAGAAAAAATGGAATATTAGTTTAAGTTAAAACTATATGTTTATTTCGCTTTGGAATAGAGATGTCGATACTGCTACAGTTTTAAAGGTGTTTACGTTCAGATTACATTCGGAGGTAACGTAACACCACTGGTTAAGTCAGTAGTATGGACATGTACCAATAACCTTGCAAACCATCATCACATACGTAGTTCACATAATTTGGTTCAATTTATATTCCGTGTGCACTTTTGTGCTGCTTCATGTGGATTTACAGTATATTGTGTGATGAATGCTGTCCTTTACAAAATCAAACGACGAAGTTCATGAAATAAGGAGATCATTTTTCGCACGTTGAAGAAAGTATTATGTTTGTATTGTGTTGCCCTTTCCGAATGTCTTTTCTTCATCCGTCAAACAGTATAAGTTAAATTCAAACGCATTTATTTTACATCGATTGCAAACCAAGTTTCCAGTTTATACTTATCACGCTCCATGTCTTCTTCCTGAAGACACAACCAGTACTCGCACCGTTTGTGTGAGGAAATATCAGTATCACTCCCATCGTTTTTAGAACTTTCTCAGAACGTTGGATCAGATATTATTCGTAACCAAGTTATGTTGCCTTCAGCAAAGCCCGTTACTATGTACATTAAGAGTTTTTGATGGACATTCAAAGCACTGTATAATGTTGGGATCTCTTCCTCCTCAAGAAACAGATACTTACCAAAATACAGTTGGTTGTCGACTGCCAACATTCTACTATCATAGACGACGTGAACTCAACGTCCTGGTACACAGTGTATTGTCTCTGAAAGAGTGAAAGAGCACATACGACCGTTTTTCTACAATTGATAAGACTATGTACATCATATACCGGACAACACTAAGTTTAAAGATATCTGCTTCTAAAACATCTCCTTTGATCTGGCAATTTCAAAGAATGTTTAATTCAGATTCAAACACTTGGGAAAGAGAATATTTCTACATGTAATTTGTAGCAATTCAAAAATTTGCAGAAGTCTGCAATAAGGACGTGACAGTCTTTTAAAACACGAAATGGCTTAATTTCAGAAATGGAAATATACAAGCGATCATTTATATACGAAACTGCTTCAGTAAATAGGTCGTAAGAAGAACAATCAGTTTACTTTTTAGATACTTTCAATGACATTTGTACCTCACAATGTCAAACTCAAGGATTTTCAACACATGCTATATGTCTCTAGTTTTTATATAGTTTTTAAAGTCATCTTTTTAATTTTCCTGGCAATTTGCTATCCCAAAACTAAAATAGAATTACTGGTTCGTTGATGCATGGCAACATGCTACAATAGGTCACTTCATATATTGGAACATAAAAGCAACCGCTACCTTTCCTATAAAGTTCATTGGGCGACCTTTTTAATGGAGGAAGTACATTTTGAGTGTGTCCTTTGCAGTGCAGTACTATAAGTTATTGCATATATATGGGAACTATTGTGTTGGACGTGTTCTTTCGGCTGAGTTGCCCTGAGCTTGCGAGGGCAGAACTCGTCCAACACAATATGTTCCCATATAGATGCAATAACCTATACTATTGTATACTTCGATATTGTTCCTTCTATTTCAATAATGAATGTTTCAACATGTAAAATAGTTGGTAAAAACTACTTCACTGGATGGATCTTAATAATCTTATTGAATCTTTACATATCATGGAACAATATTAATGACTTTTCAGCCAAATATAGGTTGTGTTTAATATAATGGCAGTACTCACGTGTTTATCATAAGGTTGAACATATACAGGCCCATCTTGATCGTGCAACTTCACTGTTTGTGGAGTCGTGTATTTTTGTAATTGTAATGTAACGTCCCTATCCTTTAAGTGCAAGGTGAACATCATGTGGTCTGGAAAGTCATTTCCCGTTAAGAAACCATCAGGATTAATATTTGAGTCGGCGTGTCTCCTAGCTCTCGGGCTCTGGGTGTGTTGAGTCACAGTTAGTATCTCTGAAAAAAGCATACCTAGAATGTTAATATCTGACAAAACCAATTGAACATCATCATTATCATTAACATCATCATAACATATATATTCGTCTTAAGCTGCATGCGCATCAAAAAAGCACACTCATCTGCAATAGCAGCACCAGCAGCATCGTCATAACTACAAGATGCATCATCGTCATCAACCTCATCATATTCGTCGCCATCGTTGTTATTATCATCATCATTATCAACAACATTATCATCATCATCTACACCATCAAAATAATAATCACCCTCATTATCATTTCATTTATCATCGAAGTCATCAGCATCAGCGTTATTATTAATGTCGTCATTATAACAATAGCCATCACTAACAATGTAAGAAAGGTCGCCGTTAGATATATTGACAGCTTTATAATAACACAAAGACCAAGGTTTGTTTTTCATCAATATCATTATGATTATCATAGGGAAGAGAAACAAACTACATCATCATTAGTAATACAAATACAATACACATATTGTATTGCACTAAACAAACAATATGCTTCTAGAAAACATGCAATCAAAGCAATGGAGTTTTACCGAATAACATTCAAATATATAACAACGTGAAAATTATGAAAAATACTTAACTCTATTCAAATAAGCACAGTATGGAAACGTTGATAATTCTTTAACTATAGAGTAATTTGTTTAGTGTGACCAAGTTTAGATGTATGTTAGATGTATTAAGTTTTAAGATCAGAATAGTTCGAATAGAGCATCATCGTCGTCGATGCCGTCGTCCTCATCATTATCAATAGCATCGTCATCGGGAGAAGATGGCCCAAAGGTTAGGAGTCGATCTTATGATCAAAATGAGTTTCGTAAGAATGTGTATATTTTTACCAATTGAATTATATATCAACATTTATCAGCGTCATCATCATCATCGTCCTCAGCATCGTATTTATCCCAATGATCACCGTAATGAAAGTTGGACCAAATGGTAAAATATCAACCATATGATCCATAGGTGCAAAGTTATAAAGGTAGTTATCGTTGCTCCATACATATTTAATGGTCACATATTCGGGGCGTTGAACACAAGTGAAAATATCAACACATATTCCGCCATAGTCTTAAAGATATATACGAGTTAACACTTCAGGAATAATCAACAACTTATTCTGGTGACCTGTACAAACTGACCATGAGACGACCGGTGAAGATCATGATTAATCTGTACATCCGCACAGTTTCATCAAAATTCGCATGTTCACCAATAAAGTAAGACAGTTTCAAGACATTCTTATACATCAGTATCCACTTGGCTCCTTTGGCATGGATACACAAGAAGATGTTTATACCACCTCGTAGTTAGTCAGTAACACTGGTAATATCATCGCTAAACAGGAACACTCAATTTAGTGTATCGCAACTAAAATCACTGAAAGTGAATCGGTTGTCTCAGTTAACAAATATCAGGCGCTTAAACCATTTCCACATATAATCTACAGCTTAAACTTTGACATTGTCTAAGGAATACTACATGCGTGACGCAGCTTAAATATATATATTTAAGCGATGAGGTTCAACAAACTCTTCATACGTACCTTGTCTTGGTATTTTTGCCACGGAAATGTCCATTTGGATCATAATATATAGTAAAACAAACATTATCATTCGTACCATAGTGAAGAAGTTTTCTGTTAAAAGACAAACACAATAACTTTAAGTTAACTTATGTATTTTCTTTCCTTTTATGTTCAGGCTGCGTTGACAAACAAAGATAATTTTCAGGAAAACGTTAAAGTATATGTTAATACCGAATTGAGCAGGTAGGCGAGAAAATGAGACATCGATCATTCTGAACCTTTTCAAAACGTTTTCCAAGTATCGCCCGCAGCCTGGGTAGGTGTAAAGTTGTTTATTCAGAAATAGACGTGTCGTTTTAAAACTTGTCGCTCTGGGTTGGTATAGTTATATGAACGTATATAGAAGTTCAGCTATCGTTTTGGTATACAGGTAACCTAACAATCGTTAAAGCAAAAATCTAAAGCAAATTTTGAGATAATATTACGCATATAAATACTTAAAGATATATGATTTGTTACATCGACATTTCTTTTAAACTGATACAAGTATATTTTCGAAGTGATTGTAACAAGCAGTGATTCTCTCGCCGAGCAGACTTTTACAGAACATACTTAAACTCAAATAATATGTAGTTAGCACTAGGAAAGTACTCTCTCATTTTGTATTCAGGATTGTGAATCGAAAACCCTTCTTACAATTCGAAGGAATAAATCGTGATGAAATTAACATAAATTGTCCTTTTATAGATGAATGGTATATTAACACATTGTAGCAACAGGAGGGATTGCTCATTAGCAATTTCGTATTTGCCAATATGTAATCAAATGTGCTTCTTTACAGTAACCTGCCAATCCCAGCCAACATTTGACGAATTTATAGACAAGGCTTCAGTATTAACATTGTTTGCAAGTGTACAAAATAAACATATTGTGTATTTAGTCTATATCTATGTTTGTATTATACGTATTGTCATGTTCCAAGTTATTTTTATAATTGTATTAATATAGTGGTTGAACGAACCATCAATTAAGACGTATATACCTTAATGTTTATGCCCATGAACAGAAGTTATTATTAATATAACCGACGTCAATTAATTCGGGTAGACAAGTTCGCTTCTCATAGACCCAAACTTGAAACCCGACATTCAATAAAACAAGCTAATAATAACGATAACATTTGGAAGAAAAATATAAAGAAATCGTTAGTTCATTGATTTGAAGTTATTTTGTATTGCATCAAATATATAATGAACGAATATGTTGAAGGAAACCGTTCCCTATAGTGTTAAATACTATATATACGTTATTAACTTCAAATTACAATATAAAAACTGATATGTAAATGTCTTTAAGTCTTAGTAAGAAAGAACTAAATCAACAAGAAAATAAACCCGGATAAATTATCTTATTTCCTACCTTGTTTTCGCTTAGAATACTCGATGTTGTTATTCCTGGTTATTTACCAAGCGTTATTGTGAAGTATGTTGGACATAGCTCTTTATATCTGAAATCTTGACTAATCACCTGTTGCAAGGTTCATCGACAGTTTAATTAAGTTTTGATTAAACCAATCTTCTCTAGTACTAGCAGATGTTGTCAGGTCAACAGCACTTTAAACCTTGTAAGTAAACATCTGAACTTTTATATTCAAAATTGCTAGTCAAATAAATATTTGAGTGCTCACCTTGTCTTATACAAGTTATATACGTATTATATGGTACTGTAGAACTGTGAAACAAGGTGTTTGCTTAAGTCGTGAATACAATGAGGTATATATAAATTGACATTGTAACTAAGGAGCATTATTATATACCTAATTAATCTAGGAAATGCATGAACCTTCTGAAAACGACATATCCATTTTACAAACATGTTCATCAAAATGTGTGAAATAGCATTCATGCATATCCAACTATATTTCTACAATTCTCTCAATTTATCTTAACTTGTATTTAATACATTTCAGTTATTCTAATGCTAAACTTATCAGTCATTATTGGCTTAATTGTTAAGTTTCAAACTTCCAGTCACTGATTTGTGGACGTTTTTGCACGTAACTTGTTTAGATGTATATATCAGTTAACGCCCCAAAGCAACAAGAAGCAGCAGGGCGAACACATGCAAGCTTGCATTTCTTCAGCTCTTTTTCATACCAAATTGTCTTTCAAATTGAAATACTGTTTTCATACTACAAAAGATATGTACTATTTAATTGACAGTGATGAGCGCGTCTCAAGAAATTCTGTTCAATAAGAAAAAACCCAACCGAATTAGCCTCGATTTAGCTTAATAATTATTTACAAACTTAAGTTCCATTTCTTTGCAGAACAACCACAAATAAAAAACTCATCAATGTGACCATTAGTTTTCCGACCCTGGGAATTATCAGTGATCTGGCCAATTTTAGCTCAAAACTCTGTCATTGTAGTAATTGGATAAACATTTAAAGAAACAGATCACAACATTGTTAAGGTTTCCTGCACTCCACAAGGGAAGAAGAAACTAGCTTCAAAGACGAAATGTGAATACAAAGCACCTGAAAGTTTTGAGGTGTACAATGAAGAGCCTAAAAAATCTAAAGGCAGACTTAATATCACGCTTTGCTAGGAGATTGTTTTTTCCAAGAATGAATAACATGTCTGCAATTTTATCAAATGAAGTTCATTGGACAGATGAACAATCCTCATTAATACCATCATTAAGGCTTGCATCTTCTGTGTGACATAAATGGATGGCAGACAGCCGCCCATCATATTTTGGAACCACACTAACAGGCGAAATGGTCCTATTTTCCAAAGAGATTTTGATAAATGGCTCGAATCTTCGTATGAATGTTGCAAAATGCTCATCTCCTGCACTTGTGTTGGCAGGGGACCTTCGGAGGTGTGGACAGATTGTATGTTGGCGATGCCTGGTTTATGTAAATCACTTTCAGAAACTAAGAAATATCATAAATTGTCAGCAAAGAGAATTCATTACATAAATACTCATGTTATAGTGGATCGTATCGGTCGGAAGAAACGGGGGTTTATTTCACGTAGATGCATTGAGAAGACAGGCGGCGTCAAACACGGGTAGTTGGAAAAGGAGGATACATACTGTTTACATGTTTCCCGAAGCTGAATTCATCAATACGCCGATGCCTGTGCTTTTAACAGCAGAAGACAGGTCGAAATTTAAGCACTCGGAGGATGTTGTACAACTACCATTGGCTGTTGAAACACCGCTAGATTCTGCCGTAGGTAGAAGTTTTTATTGACGTGAATCTGTTTGAGGGTCTTAATGCCCCAGGTTTAGCAGACTCTGAGTCAGGTGGACTTTTTAGTTACCAAGCAATTAGGGGAAACATATGCAATCATTTATAAACGTATTTACAATTCTGTAGAACCATTAGTAGACTTGAACAAAGTTCGACGACTCGATGAAGTTTTAAACGCAGTAACTATTGAAATTAAGATAAATAAGCGTAAATATATCCACACTTGTATCATTGCAGACAAAACATCTCAAAATTGTATTCGATAAAAAATACATTCTAGCCGCAGAAAGTTAAATACGATAACAAATAAACAAATAAAAGAACAATATGTTCCTTACACTATGATGTGTGTATAACATACCCCGTAAGACTACATAACAACCAAAATCACTGAAAATATTACGGCTAGCTTTCATAGCTAAGCAGAGTTGTATCCCGGATTTACTTGCAAATGTCCCGAGCAAAATCATACATTTAAAATATGGTTACTTAACTGGATTGCTTATGCATTTAGAGAATGTCCAAGAGGGATTAATAATATATTAATACGCAATTACAATTTAAGATAATGTCTTCGTAAAGTGAATTTGATCTATGTTCAAGGCCGAATAAGATTCCCTGTTAAAAACAGTGGTGTTCTAAAAGAATAGTTTCAAGAACGGTCCTTAAGTATATGGGTGATCATTATTCAAATATATTTACAATTATAATTTTAGCCACAATGAAGTAGAAAAGGCTTTTGGTCATTTTTGCTTTTTTCGAGTTATTGACTACTCAATAGACCTATGAAATAAAAGCATCATCAATTTCAAAGACTCTTTTATATTGAAATTTATTTATAATGCATGCAAGTTGGATCGGCGTGAATTTGAAGAACGGTAAATAAAGTATTATTTAACGTAAAGAGTTATATAACTTCAACAAATACAAATAATGATCTTTAGAATTACAGATGATCATTTATGTCCCAAACTTAATGACACCATTATCCTCTAATGTATACTGTATATGGCATCAATTCCATCACCCTAAACCAACGTCCATACCTTCGAAATATTTATTTTATTATGTATAATAATATTTATATATATCGTTTCAACCAAAAGAAGCTATTTTAATTTATTGCACATTATGTTAGAATAACCAAAATAAATTATATTCTCGCCAATATTCAAATCTAAGAAAAAAGTACAAAAACTAAATAATATTGTAACAAGTAATAATGTTACCAACTTAAATATACAGCTTTTACCTGCGACGAACCTTTTTACAATAATTTTAAGAACGTTTTTTGTTAAGATTGTAACGACGGGGGTCGGGTTAATGAATTTGAATGTTCGATTAAATTGCAACTAAATGCGTTACCTATCGGAAGTCAATCAAAATTGAAGTTCCCTCCAAGAAAAGGCAATACATCAAATATTGCCGAAAGATATCTGTAATATCTTGAAACTGGATACAAAAGAAGAAAGTCCGCAGAGGTTATTATATTTAATATAGAATGGTGTAAGCAT
>JAUELF010269311.1:0-10947 GCA_031471495.1 Clinocardium nuttallii | reverse complement strand
GAGAGCGAGAGAGAGAGAGAGCGCGAGAGAGAGAGAGAGAGAGAGAGAGAGAGAGAGAGAGAGAGAGAGAGGTAAAATAAATAAATAGATAGGTAGATATAATTTACGTTTTTCCTTTACCTCTATGGTATTCAGTTACAACAATATCAAATCCAAGCCCTTGTCGCGAACTGTCACTGTGGAACAGAAGATAGAGAAACTGTCCTCTAGTAGTCAACACGGTGCTTGGATAAGATGTCCCACAATATTTAGTTTTATAACCTGTGGATAGATAAACGATCACTGTAATTAAAAACAAACCAAACAAATAGACCAATTATCAATCAAACTTCCAATTGCTAGAAAGTTACATGAGTAAAGGATACTTACTTTTTCACCTTGGATACCACACATGAAGCATATAAAGCTAGATTAAATATTCGTTAAACAAAACATATCTATCAAACTTCGAATTGCTTTAGTACATGTTTTGTGAGTTAAGTTAAGGATACTTACGTATATCGATCTAAGACAGCACTAGGATAATCACACATACGGCATTTAACGCAAACTGAAGTATTCATGAAATAAGAACTTTCTTGAAAACTGATCATTGCTTAATTAAGTATATATTGAGTTGGTAAAGGATACTTACTTATAATGTAACGTAATTATAGAGCCCAACTGTTCTAATAGAGCATAAGCTTTTTAACTTCTTTAAGCTAATTTATTAGTGTACACTTTATCATGTACAAGCATCTAATAGATGCAGATATGTTCAATAGATAGAGTTAGATACAAGGGAGTCCGGGTGCGATACCCTAGCCATTTCCGAAACGACACATTGGTTCTTTGACAAGCTCATTGTATACCACCGATACACGCGATGCACTTTCCTAGAAAGGACCAGTACTTGATCTCTACTTAAGTAGGGGGGACACTTCAAGCATATCAGCAAAAATCCAGAACCCGGACCGGGATTTGAACCCCTATATATTGACCCAGCGTGTTAACCACTAGACCACCGGGCCTCTCGAGCTAAGACAGCGATTGAAATCCTCGCATTGGGAGAGCCACACATAAGGCATGTAACCCTAAATGCCATAGTCCTTGAACAAGAAATACCGTTCACAATTCGATATATCAAAAGACAAGTTGCAGGATTAGAAAATACTTACCTTTTTCAATTAAGAATGCACTAGGATAATCACAAATACGGCATGTACCACTAAATGACATTTAAATTAAACAAAAAGTATCTTTCAAAATTTGAATTGCCATTTTCGTCAATAAAAGGTACTTACCCTTCTCGATTTAAGAAAGAATTAGGCGTCCTCGCCTTGGATAGGCGGACACAAGGCATGTACCACTACATGACTTATACATTAAACGAAACATATCTATGATATTGCCAAGTACAAGTTACGATCTAAGACATGAGGCATGTATCACAACATGACATATTCATGAAACGAACAATAACTATTTCGAGCTTCGAATTGCTATTTTTACCAGCTGCGTGAGTAAAGGATACTTACCTGTCTCAAATAGGGATTTGTAATAAATCGTGCTGTTTTTTTTGCTAGATACTATGCATGTTTTTACACTGGAATATATGTACAAATAAATGAAGCCCCACTGGAATTCTCTAACATAAACATTCACCAATCAAATGTATCAAATTAAATCTAAACATCTCATTTACATTTCCTTTGTCGAATAGTCGAATTCAGCTTAAGCCGAAAAAAGAAAAGAAAAAACATAAACGTATATTTAGGTTGTAAATGGAATAGTACTGACTCATTTGAAATTAAATTTGCTCTTCAGACTAGTTTTGCAAGTGATTATATATATATATATGTCAAGCCTGATGCTTAAACATGAAGCCGTTTACTGAGAAGCAACATTTTGTAAATCGTCAAACGTTGAGCATAATTCTCATATTTGAGCCGTTTGACAAGTAAACCCAGGCTAACCCAGGCAGACACTTTTCACACCTGTGGTTTGTCTTTTTCAGGTATCATTTATCTATACCGCTACCCCCCTGTGGCGGAATGTGTCATCCCGGATTAGCCTGTGCGAACTGCGCAGGCTGATCGTGGTCGATACATTACGCAGAGTCCGTACTGTTGGTTTTCTTGTGGAACGGCTCATTTATTGTATTCAAGATTAATGTCATGTGTTTTACAGCCTTTTTAACCCTTTTCCTCATATAGACGCTTTCTGACGCCTCTGCAGAAGACAGCTTTTTGAAAACATAGTGCCAAAAGGAAAACATGCACAAAACGTGCCATTTCTCCTTTTAACACAACATTTTCCTCTTTTCGTCATAGATTATCCATTCAATTATAGAGATTTTCTAGTTTTTGTCAAAATACGTTCTAAATTGTTTGCTGCAGAATTGTCGTATGACGGAAAAGGTTAAATGTTCTGATGTACGGTCTCTTGGTAGATCCAATTACGATAGCGTTCATTTATGCATCGTTATAACGATAAATTGCAGATCACCATGTCCACCGTCTAATCAAATTTTACACCAGCAAACACTTCTAAGGTGAAGTTGTTAACTATATCCGAGAGGCACCTATTCTACGTTTGACATTTACCCATATAACTTAATCTGACATTAACCATGCGTGATTGAACATTTCGATATTGATTTGTACAAACAAAATTGATAACGTATATAGTTGATATATTTTAATATCTATGGGTTTATTCATCCACGTTTATGTATGTCTTACCTTAAATTAATGCATATAACTCATCCACGACTTTGTATATACTTTTTGTATGTAACTAAAACATATATAAAGTTTACGTTACGAAATAAAGAATATCTATCTATCTGACAATCTGCGAGAGAAAACCAACATTATGGCATCTGCGAAATGTAGCGAACAATACAGCCTGTGCTGTCCGCTGTCCGCGCAGACTGATCCGGTCGATACATCCCGTCAGAGGGGGATAGATGTATAGAGTAATGATTCCTGAAACAGAAAATCCGCAGAAGACGAAATGTGTCTGTCCGTCTTGACCTGCGCGGCATGATAAGACTCTACCGGGTTGATGCTTTACGTCGAGTCTACACTGTTAGTTTTCTCGCGGGACGGCTCATATATGTTATATGTTATGTATCTTCAATGTCAATTAAAAGTCAAGTTGAAGCCTTTCACACAGACGGGCACATACAATACGATTATATACGCATACCTATTGGCGCAGACCACGAGCTATTTCCATCTAAAAGTTTTAAATAATCGTTTTTACAATTGTTTTCCGTGTCCAAATCTGAAAAAGAAAGATCAAACATTGATCGTGATCGAACTAAAACGTTTCACTAAATCAAACATAACGATAAGAATGAGCTATTGCATGTAAAAGATACAATTCTGAATAGTGTATACCCAGATCCATCTTGGTAACATGCTCTGTTCTTTTATATATTTCACTATTGTTCTTATTCGGTGAAGCATTATTATCAACAAATGAAATAGGGTTGTACATATACAACGTACGCGATAACAAACAGCATTGACATATATGCGTCAACATGAGTCGACAGGTGGGAAGTAGTTATTTAAACATCCCGTTACCAAACAAACGCAGACGAATATTGGTGCATCTTCAGCAGACGACTTTAGAAAACAACGTTGTAAAAGAAATAACTGCTCATTAAGAACACCTTTCCCATTATTCAGCAATATTGTCCATTCTATTCAATTATGATACTTTCATTAAGAGAGTTTTCATAATGTTGTCTGCAGCTTAAATATGTAGACTGCTGCGTACTCGAGAAAGCGTTAAGGCCTTAAATATATACGTACAATCAAATTGTCTTAAGCAGCCACCAAAGGGAGAGTTAATATTTGACTGCTAAACACAGGTGGCTGCTTAATACAAATCAGATAAGGAAGACAATGTTGTTTTGGTCAATCTCAGTGGCTGCTTAATACAACTTGCCTGCATTACAGAGGTGACCGCTAACACAGGTTCGACTGTATACGTTACCTTTGAAAAAGACCATCATTTTGGAACCATACTCTGCTTTCAATGTCATAAAACACGCCATATTCTTTGAATAGTCCCCGTATCTGGTTGTTTTAATCCTCACCTGATGGATGGAGGAGATGTCGATACTCGTTCCACAGTCCTCATCCATGTATACTGTGTATAACACAAACATGAATAAGTCAATTATATTATATCCCTTGTCAGATAAAGACCAAGGAAGACCAACTAGTTGGTAGGTCCTTTTAGTTGAAATATTGTGTCTTTATCGCTATTTCGCAATGAGATATTGCAATTACTCTGTACACATTATTCATAAATGTGTTAATTAGAATGATGATTCAAAAGAGAAAACTTACATAGCAGTGTTTAAAGAAAACACATGTGGAATTACTTATCAATCTTATAACAGTTGGCAAAGAAAATGCAATTATAAGTGCACCATCCAGTGCAAAGAAACCAATGATAAAAACGAAGAAAACCAAATGATAGGACCTAGCTAGATTTAGAGAGTAATAAGGAAGATAACTGACCGATGTCTCTCATTATGGTATGTCTATTTTTGGGCTCTTATGTGGCCATAGGCAATATTGAAAAGCTTTTGAAAAACAATGCAGATTTCAGGAGAGACAACTCGTGACCAGCTGTCTCTCCTGAATCTGCATTGTTTGCCACTTCGACATTACATTTTACCAAATTTCCTGTTAGACGAACTAAGGAGTGGTCCAGTTTTCAAAATGGAAGAGTCAACGTTATGAAATTAGGTAGTGAAATATTTAATAAGAGCATCATTCAAATGTGAATTGACGAACAACTAGTGAGGCTGCTTCCAGTTGTTTGAGAGAAGAGGCTTGCATATGTAATTCTAAGCGTCTATATTACATATTCCCGTACAGTGAATACTCTGATAAGACGTTTAAGAAAGTATAATACTTTTGTTATGTACACACTGATCATGGTCTGATTGTTCGCAATTGGTTTTTAAAATTAGCATTTCCATGCTAAGCAAATGCTGCAGCTTAAATCCGAATGTACACTTTGAATTTGAACTTTTAAAAATCAAAATCTGGGCGATAAGTGCATGCATTTTATAACAAAAAAATAAGTATTGCAGATATATTTTGTTGACATACATGTATGCATATACATTCTAGTTATAAAGAATCGTTTATTTTGTTGATGTTGATGTTGTTGTCGTTTTATGGTTGTTGTTGTTGGTGCTGTTAGTTCTCGACTTGGCTGCAATTGTAGGCACAGTTACGGTTGCTGTAGAGATAGTTGTTTAAATTTGTGTTTTTTTTTTATCTTGGCGATGTACGGGTATTAGTGGTATAACTAGGAATAGTAATGGTTCTTGTTGGCACCGTCATAGTAATGCTTGGGCTTATGACGCTCAAACTTTGCATGGATTTGAGGTTATCATGTCAAAGGTCAATGTCACAGCGACCGTATAAGTAAACATTTGTATTATTATAGCTAGTGAGTGCTTGGGTCTGGGGTCCTCAAACTTTGTAGGGAGGTTAGTAATGACCTTCACATGAGCCCTCATTGCCAAACAGTCTTCAAATGTAAAATTTCAAATGCCGGCCTTTTGGTGGACATACGCAATCATTCAAATGGTCCTGACAAAGTGGCGCTTCGTGGGGCATATCTCTTTTTGTTACTAAATATACGCTCACGTCGTTTTTTATCGTGATTACAGTCGTTCAGGGTCCATGATTACGAACAGTCTCTCAAGTCCAAGTCTAGATCAAAAGACTATACAAAATTGATCTTTATTCCAAAAGTATTTGTATACAATAGATTTTCAATAAATTATTAGAATTCAGCGAACATTCACAGTTTTGCCTTTCGAATTTGAACTCAAGAATTGAGACTGTTCGTAATCATGGCCCCATGTTTCATTTACAAGTCTGAAATATCAAAAACAGAAGTATATTAATTATGTTATCAAATTAAATATTTTGAGTAGTTAAGGCCTATTCGGACATTGGTCTTGCACGATTCCTCACCTCACGCTTTTTAGTACATACTTGCAAATCAAACCAGATTATCGGAACTAATATAACCTACATATTATCTTGCTATAGTTTAAATATAGATACCATTACATGATGTAGTTAACTGTTTGTAACTTAAATATTGACCGAATGATTGTATTGGGTATGGTTATTTTTTACTCTGAACAAAATACATCTTATCACTCGCTATCTGACAGCTATTATGTAGTTTTATTTTAGACATGGGCTGTATTTGAAACAAAACAAAACATATCTTTCCATCAAACGATGTTTTAACAGAAATATACAAAGTAGTCGTCTCAATTTTAATGTAGAAACAATGATGCAATACCATAAAACGTAATATAGTACTGTAAGAACTATAAAATACAATGAACTATGCGTACTACTTTCTCAGTGGTCATCGAAATCAGCGGTAGAAAATATCTACTATTTCAAGCCCTATACCGCACATATGTAGTCGTAACCAGGCATTCATACAGTTATTCTTTTTTGTGATTTTCCTTATTGCGAGAAGAAGGCCGCTTGCTCTCCCGGCTCTTCTGGTGCACACTTATAACAGCAGGAAACTATTGCAGAGTGGTGGATGGTATATAAATGTGTGGTCTAGGACTATTCATTATTCTAAGTAATTGTCGGAAAAGAGAATAAGCTCTTTTTTACACAAATCTTATAAAAGGATTTTCATGCAAACACGTTTCAACGATGCTAACTTGGATGTGCAAGGGTAAACGAATAAGGAAAAATGAAAATGGCGTGTTTTTATATCTTGCGTCTGTTAACCATACCACGCATGATACTTAACGCTGATACATTTTCGGGGCCGGAAGTTGACGTTCCTGGTTCATTTATTGGGCTGTAAGCTGGGGTCGCTGGTGACATTCGTAGTGAATCTTCGGGTCGTTAGATGACGTCGCTAGGGTATATTCATCTTTGAGGCCATAAGTTGACGTCGCGTGTTGATTATCGGCACCGACAGATGAGATCGCTATTTTCACTTCATGGTCAGTTTAGGTCGCTGGTTCCTCTTTGGGGCCGTCAGCCGACGTCGCTAGTGTATCTTCATTACCGTCAGATGACGTCGCATGTGATATTGCTATTTTTTATGCATTGTCGAGGCCATAAATTTACGTCGCGTGTTTAACTTTAAATTTAATATTTAAATATATATAAATATGTTATTTTCAACTAGCCCTTTAACCTCAGTTTAGTCGTGTAGTGATTATGCCCCTTCAATATGCGCCCTGCAAACTTTTATCGAACCAGCCTTATATACGACTTCTACTATTACGACTGCTACTACTGCTGCTTCTGCTGCCATTATCGCCTCCGCCGCCGTAACCACCACCACCACCAACACGTGCTGATGCTGCTGCCATTATCGCCTCCGCCGCCGTAACCACCACCACCACCAACACGTGCTGATACTGCTGATCCTCCTCCGCATACTACTGTTACCACAACTTATTATCATTGTTGTTATTATTTATTACTTTTATCATACTATTATTATTATCATTTTTTATTTTAATATTATTATTTTTTATTTCTTTTTATTATGAGCTGTTTATTATCAGATTTATCAAATAGCAATGTCATCGACACAATCTGTGAAGAATATGATTCTCCTGTTTACCACCATTTTGGTCAATGATATATTGTCACAGTTTAAAACTGTGAAGAATAGGATCCTATTTTTCCCAGACCTGTGAAGATTATGATCTGGAAATAATAAGCCCCCACGATCGATTTTATTGTCACTTGACCCGAATCAAAGTAGCACCTGGAACATGACGGGATACCCAAAGAGAAAACGTACCTTATAATTGACAAACATAGTGGCAAAACGTAAGAAGGTATTGGAATAGGCTTATCATAGTTAATCAGAAGTAATTTCTCTTATCGATGACTTTCTAACTCCGATAACCATTTATGAATCGAAGCCTAGATATTAACAACGAAAGATGGGGAACGGGAAGTCGAACCTGAACCAGGCTTACATTTCTTTTTATGCTAAGCACAGGTACATGTACACTGTACGAGCATAGAGTCGTGGCATGCAAACGTTCATCTGTGTATACTGTCGAATATGAATCAGGTTCCACTTATAGACGCATACAACATGTTTTATGTCAAAGCAGACGCTTCGGGAACTTGAAGGAAAAGTAGGAAACGAAACAGAACAATGAAAAATGTACTTACAGTATTTAATACTCGACACACAACCAGATAAATGAAGAAAGAGGAAAGATACAATACACGCTTTTGAAGCCATATTTATTATTTATTTAACCTAATATTTCTTAATTACAAAATCGAAACTAGTATGGTATCAGTATTTTACTATTTATATACACGAATGTATGAGGACACTTTTTGTTTATATATGAGCCGTCCCGCGAGAAAAACAACATTATGGCATCTGGGTAATGTATCGACTCGATCAGCCTGCGCTATCCGCGCAAACTGATCCGGGCCGACACATTCCGTCTCTGAGGAATAGAGGTATAGAGAAATGATTACTGAAACAGGCAATCCAGAAGAGGCGAAAAGTGTCTGTCCGGGTTAGCATGTTTAGATTTATCCGGGTATATAATTGTTGGTTTTCTCGCGTGGCGGCTCATATCGTTAAGCCCTGTCAGTTAAACAAGGGTGTGTTTAAGTATATGTCTATGTGGCACGTAAAGGGGCGGAAAACAGTAGTGTAGTGGCAGAGTTTCGGCTTCTCACTAACCAAATGTCATGGATTCGAATCCCGTAATGAGCGGGTTTGGACTTTAGGATTTCAAAACAATCGAAGGGGTTAGTCACCAGGTAGCAGACAACGAACGTGATAAATGTGTATGTAAGGTGAAAGCTTTGTTCGTAAACGATTGCAAGCTGTTTGAGAGGTTCGTCCAACGTGTAATCAACAACAATGTTAACCCTTCTCCACATACAATAAATCTGCAGCTGAAAACATGTATAAAGCAACTTGGACATTATATATAAATAAAAATACAAATATTGAATTGATGTGGGTGTTTTATTTACTAGAATGGCATGAGCTGTTTTCAAAATGATACTCTCTGCTGTGGATACATACACATCTGCATGTGGTAAACGGTTTGTTGTAGATTAACAGTGACTACCTAAAAGCGTTGGGCGTATGCGTTCTCGTGTGTTTTTGAAGTAAGACTCCTTTTCGCCCGACACAGTTCATGTTTAAAAGATAACCGGTGTATAAACCGGACACACACATTTGACAGATCTTTATATAGATTTTAACCTAAACAGTGGATCAGATAACATTGTTGACGAAGCAATGTTCACCTACAATTATACAAAACTCGTTATAACATGTTTGTTTTGCATTACACAGTTGAAAGTTGATTTTAATTCTGTTTTTGTGCGGACACCCCAATTTTATTCTCTCAATATTTCTCATAAAATCCATTCTTGCAATATAAAAATGATTTCTCTGTATCAGGAAGAGCCAGAATTATTAGACATTCTTGAATTCATACTCTCATTCAAATTTATGGAAAGCATTGACCACGGAAGAGATCTGAAACAGGGTGAAAAGGTAGGACAAAAGGAGCAATATGGAACGCCTATGCTATCTGCTACAGCTACATTTCATTATATAGAGGATATTTGTTTGTTTCAGTGAAAATAAGAATGTAATAAAGAGCCATAGAGTTTGAGCATGTAATGTTTATAAATGAGAATGTCATCAAGACACATGAGCATGTAATGTTTATAAATGAGAATGTCATCAAGACACATGAGCATGTAATGTTTATAAATAAGAATGTCATCAAGACACATGAGCATGTAATGTTTATAAATAAGAATGTCATAAAGACCCATAGAGTTTTGGCGGACATTCCCTTCCATATGATTGACTATTTAATTTTGAAAGAGAATGATTTTTCTTCATTGTTTGATTTTTGTGTTGAAAATGTTAATGAATGGTCGGACCATGCACCTTTGTCTTTTGCATTGAACTGTAAATGTACTACATCAGTAAAATATGAACACATAAATGACACATATACAAGCTTTCGGTGGAAAGATGAGTTGAGGGAAGAATTCAGGGGTAAATTGATTTCAAATTCATTTGTTAAATAAGGATAATTTAAACTCGACACTAGAAGCTTTTGTAGAAAATTTCCGAGGCATTACTGACCCTTTATTCTCTCGCAACATAAGATATTCCAATACAAGTTATTTCAAAGAAACTCAAACTAAAAAAGCTGTTTGGTTTGATAATGAGTGCAAAATAGCAAAACAGCTGTATAGACATGCATTGAATAACTTCCATATATGTAATTATGTCGAAAACAGAAGTTTAATGTGTGAGAGTAAAGGGCGGTATAAAAGTCTTATTCAGAAAAAGAAAAGATCATATTTCCGTCAGAAATACAAATCAATTGAACATCTTAAACATAAAAACCAAAACCTCGGGACTTTTGGAATCTATTTCGTTCTAAGAAAAATGTACAATGTAATAACATCTCTATTAATTCCCTTTTCAACTATTTCTCTAATTTATCACAAGAGATTCAGCAGGTGTCTGATATTAATGCCGAATAATTTTGCAGCAGTTACAGTTTTGATGATATCTCAAAATATGAGGAATTAGATCGGCCTATTTCAGTACAGGAGGTGGAATATGTTATCCGCTACCTTAATAAAAATAAAGCAACAAGTTTTGACTGTATGATGAATGAATTTTTACTGAGTCTTATGACATTATTTCATCGCACTTGGCTGATCTTTTTAACGCAATATTTAATTCAGGTTATTACCCAGAACAGTGGACTAAGGGAATCACATAATCCCTCTATATAAGAATCAAAGTACTGAAAGTACTTCCGGAAGGTGATTTTAGAGGGATGTCAGACAGGTACAGCTGGGATAATGAATTGTATGCAAGGTATGAACAGATCAT
>JAUELF010269301.1:0-10947 GCA_031471495.1 Clinocardium nuttallii | reverse complement strand
AATGTTCTGACAAACTTTCATGGTGATTGGATGCTAAATGTAGTCTGTAGAGTGTTAACAAGGGTAAATGTTGACGACAGTTCCAGTCACAACGTCACCCGAGGAGGGCACAGAAAACCATTCGAACCACAAATGAGACTCAATCTCATATATGAAATACCCTCGCTGGCGATTAGCTATCGTTTTCAACAAAACAAAATTGTGAGTAGTAATATAGTCTCGGACTTAAAGCCAACCTTTTCAAAAGTCGTACTTTAAACCTAATACATTAACAAAATTGTCAAAATAGTCAAAAGTCGTATCTAAACAAGACCCCCCACCCCCCTCCCTTATCTTATTTGAATATATTTATATATACTATCTTTACAATAGTAAACTTTTTTTGCGCTTTATACGTTTGCAACAGTTTGCAACAGTTTTTCAAGTACTTGTATTGATTGTATGTATGTATCATACATTTATATGTGCGTCTTTGTGTGTGTAATGTATGTTATTCGTAGAAGTTTAAATGTTAAATGTGAAATGAGTATAAAAAAGTATATAATTCGCTCACCAATTGAAATTGACTATTGATCAAAACCATTGTTCACGGGATTATCGAGAGCGTTACTACACTGAAGGTCAAGCTTAAATAAACAAAAGCAGAGGCCCAGTGTGGTGACAAACCGGTTCTGGGACGCGTCATTGGAGAGTTTTCTTTATTGTTTACTTTTCGTGGGGCGGACCCAGACGGAACTCTCGATATCTTAGTGATTTAAAAATAGTGTATTCTACGTTATTCCACAATTGCTCAGTTTATGTTGTCTTCTTTATTTTTCTTTTAGCCCTTTTGATTACTATAATTACCCTGAACCTTGTACTTTGTTATTATGTCGTACAATTTGAAGGGGTTTGGGGAGCCGATCAATCCCGGCCAGAGTCATGTTATTTCCAAAAATACTTGGCCGTTTAAGGCGTACATTAAGTCTCTGGGTGATGGCGACTTTAGGGATGTTTCCCCATTGTCGCTTTCACTAGACAGGACTCTGACCGGGATGGTAGACACCATCATACCACTTAAAAATGGAACACTTTTGATAAAACCAAAATCGGCCGAGACCCTGAATATACTCAGAAACATGAACAATCTGGTCATCTGTAAAAAAAGATGCAAATTATTTCTACCAGAACATTGCATCAGTGCGCAAGGGGTGATCCACATACACCCCAACGAAAACATTGATAATCTAATACAACACCTGGAGGCTGCTGACAACTGTTTCGCGCCAATCTTAAATGCCTCCAGGATTCATAACCGGTTTAATAAGCCTACTGGGATAGTAAAAATTACTTTTCAAGGAGAAGTCGTTCCTGCGAAATTAAAAATAAAAAATTCAGAAGTCTACATCCCAGTAGAACCATATCAACCAACACCCCTAAGATGTTTTCATTGTCAGGGTTTCGGCCACACCGCTCCATTTTGTAAATTCATACGTAAATGTGCCCGTTGCGCTGATAATCATGTAAGCAAGATGTGCAACTCGAATACGGTGTGCTGCCCAAATTGCGGGGGAAGTCATACATCCCGGTATAGGCTGTGCCCAGAATACGTCCATGCCTCTAAAATTCAGGCCTTTAAAAATAAAAACGGATGTTCCTGGGCGCGGGCTGTGCTTGGATGTCAGCTACCACAGAGATCAGTAATCCCCACCTGCCCCGCTTCTCCAACCCCCTCTAGGATACAACAATACAAGAAACAAGCCGCTAGCCCTGAGGTTATTATCCCATTATTTACCCCGCCCATTTCCCCAGTAGCCAGTCTGCCGGCAACCCCGTGCAGACAGAGATCAGTCAAGGCATTCCAAAACAGCAATCAAAGTGTCGATGAGTCACCCACGACATCCTCAGGGTGTAACACCAGTACCTTTAGCGGCTTGTCCTCATGCACCTCGTCCAACGCGTCTTCGAACCCCACACCCAATAAAAAGGTTAAGGCCTGTAAAAGTTTGGAGAGGGGGGGCAGGTGTAGCACACCGAATAATTCTACTACAGGAATGGGGGAGGGGAGTGCTCTCACGGATGTATCCAAGTTGGATGTCTCCGGGGGAGAGGTTGCCTCCCCTATCACAGCTCTGCCCATATTCTGTCTGGATGCAGTTTGTCAAACAGAAATCAATACCACAGACTTTCAAATGCAGACCGAAAAGATTGAAAACATTGAAACTCGTGATCACGATGCTCAAACGGATGATTCTCCTGATTTTCCTGATTTCCCTATAACTATCGAATGCATGTCACATAATAAAACTATAACTTTGGAAGCATTGTCAAAAATAATTCTAAATTTTCTGCAAATGAAAACAACTAGAGACAGTTCTATTGATCCAATCCTTATCAAAACTGTCATAATCAAAAGTCTAATAACAAAAAATAAAAAGGGGGATCAGGAACCTAAAATTAATACACACATTCCCAAACTCGTCCCGACAGGAAAATCAGCGCAGCGGGAGACAAATGCAACACATAAGGGGAGTCATTTATTGACTCCAATAATTCCCCTTACAGTGACGGGATCGAGAAACTCCCAGAAGGGTTCTTTGGTGGGGCCCAGACTGAAGGGTCTTCAGTCCCCACTCAAAACTATGAGTGGAGGCAGACGACACAGTGTGGGCTCACCATCCCCTAGTCGCGGGTCCGGTAAAAAATTGGCATTCAAATAAATATCTTTCGATATGAACAGGAATTTCAAAATACTTAACCTCAATGCGCGAGGTCTTACAGCCCAAACGCATTCAGAACTAAAACATTTCTTAGACATTAACCATATTGACGTCATCTGCATCCAGGAAACAAAATTCAAAGAATCCAAAACTATTAATATCCCTGGATACACATCAGAATATAAGTACAACAAAAGTCAGCATGACCGAGCCATTGGCGGCCAGGCCATTTTCATCAAACATGGAATTAACTATAAAAATATCATCATAGATAATGCAAAGGACGAACAGGGAGAAATTACACTAGAAGTCCAATTAATCCAAATATTCTTTGGACAGTCTCCCTTCTTTCTGTTTAACATTTACTCTAGGGGGTGCGACCCTACAACTTTAGGCCATTTAGACAAATACATAACAAAAGGGGACTTTGTAATCACTGGTGACTTCAACGCACATAATAAACTATGGGGATCCATCAGAACAAATAGCCAGGGACGTGCAGTGGAAGAGTGGTTAGAAACCCACAATCTTGTACTGCACAACGATGGTTCCCCCACCAGGGTTGACTCGGGCACTGGTAGTCTTACCTGCATCGATTTGACTATCACAAGTCCCAAAATCTCCAGTGAGATTATTTGGCAAGTTATCAACGATACGTGGGATTCCGATCACTTCCCAATCTTAATTACTATTCAAAGAACTCATGAAACACTCAGTAGCAACGAAGAAAAATTTAATTTCATTAAAGCAGATTGGGATGAGTTTTTTAACAGAAGTGGGAAGATTGTCCTCGCAGACGTCTATGATGATGATATAGATAATTTCAATTCTCTAATGGTAGAAAAATTCCTGTCTGTAGCGAAAGATACTATCCCGTTTTCCAAAAAAATAAAAAACTATAAGAAGAGTGTACCGTGGTGGAGTGAAGAATGCGAAAATGCAGTTAAAAATAGGAAAAAATGCTTAACTAATCTTAAAAGACACCCAGGTGAAGTCAATCTTGTCAAATACAAAGACGCCTCCAAGCATAGTAAAGAGGTCGTACTCCAAAGCAAATCAGACAATTGGAATGAATTCTGTCAATCATGTGTTATGGACCCAAAAAATTCAATTGATTTCTGGAAAAAGATTCGCAGGATCAAAGGCAATGCAATAAGACCCACCCCTATCCTGAAGGGAGATAAAAAAGATGCAATTACCTCCCTTGACAAAGCTAACTTACTTGTCAATCACTATGCAAAAGTCTCAAGTACGGATAACATTGCCCCAAAAGTATTGGCCAGTCAAATAAAGTTTGAGAACACTCATCGTAATGTCCTTAACTATCCATCCCAAATTAATAATAATAACTCAATAAATCTCGACTTCACTCTATCAGAACTAAGAGACTGCATTAGTAGTAGGAAGAACTCCACCGCGGGGCTTGATCAGCTATCATATACTATGTTTAAACATATGCCCGAGCCAGCCCTAAAATTATGGCTTACATTCTTCAATAAGGTTTGGGGTGAAGGGAAGTTTCCCAAGGATTGGAAAGTAGCCTGCGTGATACCGTTGCCTAAACCTAATAAGGACCCAAATGACCCTAAGTCATACAGACCAATTAGTCTCACCTCTCATCCCGGGAAATTGCTGGAGGGAATGGTGAAGACAAGACTAGAAAATCTCTTGGAATCAAAAAAAGTTATAAATCCTTTCCAATCTGGTTTCCGGAAGGGTCGCAGCACATTAGATCAGCTTGCGAGGCTACAGCACGATGTCCAATATGCTAAAAATAGAGGACATTATGTTTTAGCCATATTCCTAGACCTAGAGGCCGCATTTGATCTAGCATGGCACTCAGGTATTCTATATAAACTACAGGCACACGGGGTCACAGGGCGATGTTTCAGCTATATTAGGTCCTTTTTGCTGGATAGAAAAATAAGAGTTAAGGTAGGGGATACTATCTCGGACAGTCAAACCCTAACGAGAGGTACCCCACAAGGCGCCATATTATCCCCATTACTATTCTCTCTATTAATTAATGACCTCCCAGATGCAATAAAGGGGACTGGGATGGTAATCAGCCAATTTGCCGATGACTCTGGCGGATGGTTGAGAGGAGTTCGAGTCAAAACCCTACAAAAAAAGGCACAAGTAGGGTTGAATTCCATATGGCGTTGGTCCCAGAAATGGGGATTCAAGATCTCCCAGTCTAAGTCAGTAGGGATTCTGTTCGGAAATAGGAAACAGCACCCAGTGGACGTATCTTTAGGCGGCATACCAATCAAATTTGAAAAAACAGTGAAATTTTTGGGTATGACCCTAGACCAAAAATTTAATTTCCTACCACATATAAATGAAACGGTCACGAAATGCCAAAAGGACTTAAACCTTATGAGAATGTTAAGAGGTACAAAGTTTGGGTCCAATAAACAATCCCTGTTACTACTATATAAGTCCTTGATACGTCCTAAGTTAGAGTACGGTGCTATACTCTATGCTTGTGCAGCAAAAACAGGAATTAAGAAATTAAACTCTATTCAGCATAAGGCCCTGGTTATAGCACTTGGGGCACTCCCCTCGACCCCAACCACCCTTTTAGAACAGGAAGCCGGGGTAGAACCACTGGACCTGAGGCGTGAATCCCAAATTCTTAAATACTGGGCTAGGGTTGCAAGCAGGCCTTGTAACCCCGTGAACGCGATCATCGGTACAGGGTTCTATGTAAAAGCTAAATACAAAAACCCAATTTTACCATTTGGTGCCGCTGTCTCCCAGCTGGCCGTAGAATACTGTATCGATGAACTAAGTGTAGCAGACTTCAGACCGCGTCTGGATGCCCCATGGATGCTATCTACTCCCAAAGTCGACATATCCCTAAGTTCACAATTTCACAAAAGTCAAGAACCAGTCACAATTCTAAAACTAACAGATAGATACATTAATGTGAACTACGCTGAGCACTTACAAATCTTCACTGACGGCAGTAAAAATCAAGATAATGCAGTCTCTGCTGCAATGGTTATACCAGTGCGAAACTTTAAAATCGCTAAAAGACTCAGCAATCAGTTATCAATATATGTAGCAGAGTTAACTGCCATTAATTATGCATTGAGCTGGATTCTGGTCAACAAACCACACACAGTTGCTATCCTGTCCGACTCACTATCTGTATTACAATCAATCAAAATTAGAAATAGCAACTCAAGGCCTGATCTTTTAGAAAATCTACTATCCCTCCATGATCAGTGCCATATCAATAACATCAAAGTTACCTTAGTGTGGGTTCCAGCACATGTCGACTTACCGGGAAATGAAATGGCAGATATGGCGGCCAAGGAAGCACTGAAGAGTTCTGTAGTCGATAAAATCTCCCTGTCAAAATCTGAAATCTACTCAATAATCAAAAAACACATGAAAACAAAATGGGAAAAAAGACTAAAACAATCAAAACATTGCCAACCAATAAAAACTAACGGAATTAACCTCAATCCGCCATGCACCTACTCTACTTCAAAAAGGGTAGACAGGTGCGTGACTAGACTGAGGTTGAAATTTAATCTCTTGACAGGGAGTTTGGGATACCATATTCTGGGCGGATCACCAATCTGCCCAGTATGTGGTGTCCGTAATACTACAGAGCATTTCCTGATACACTGTCGCGGGCACGTGGTGCCAAGAAATAAGCTCTCTGGAGAATTGAAACGGATAGGAGTTGCCTTGGATTTTAAGAATCTACTCTTTCCCTCTAAGGCGCTCCAAGCATCCACATTTCTGGCTCTAGAGACTTACCTGCTAGACTGTCAGATGACAGACAAAATATAAAAAATAGATGCTAGATCATTGAGTGAATCCTTCTCAAACTTTTTAATGTCGTATTAAACCAACACAAATAGGGACATGACTGGCAGGGACAGTTAAACTATCCCAACACAGATCATATCCCTGGTCGTGAGGATTCGGAGTAGTGTCTGATCTCTTCAATGCAGATATCGGCTGGTCTGGGTCCTCTCGATCCGGGGGTAATGTACAAACTTGATACAGAATTGATCCCTGCTGGTTAGTGTCCAACAACAATAAACCTATCTCTAAATATTATAAAGAGTACCTGCTCAGGTGCAAAATAATATAACAACATAAATTATTTTAACTAAAACTAAAAGCACAGCGGGCCGGTGGGACGCGCCCTCCGGATCGATTCAGATTCGTCTGTACAATCGAATCGACTCGGTGGGCGTGGCCAGGGCTCCGCTGTTGTTATACTCTCTATTATTGTTTACTTTTTAACCGTGGGAAAGAACGCATTCCTGAGTGATGACGTCACGCGACCCTTTCCCTCTTGGAGTGCGTTCAATTCTACAAAAACAATTGGTCATAGCCTTTTTCCTATGACCAATGATCAGAATAACACCTATAAGGATTCGCTTGGTGATTGAAAGCTCTATCCCAGTATACCCTAGATAATCTGATACGGACGAACTCTCAACAAATTTTCTAATAAAAACAAATTTTTTACTGGCCGCCATTTTACCATGTCTACTGGCCACTATCAATAACATTTTAAAATACTATACACCCTTGCTTCCCTTCAATCTATACATTGTTTGGGACCAAGACATATTTAAATACTTTACAATACCTTTTCTTAATCCAAATGTTTAATTTAAATCCACTTATTTTACACAGTTCTTGTTGACATTTTACATATAAACAAGCCTCGCGTTCAGGAAATCTATTTTAAGACTATATTTAGAACTCTCTAGTTTAAGAGTGTTCTCCCTTTAATTTTATTCGATTCAACTTTTTTCTTAAGTTTATATTCTGTGGAGGTTGGGATCAGACAGTGTTGTGTTCGGGGGTTTCCGCTTTACAACTCTACTTTTTGGAGAACTTTTTGTGTACAGTAATGCGACCTCTGTGCATAGCACTGTCTAGAATCCACTCCAGCTCTTTACAAATGCATTTTTACACTCTTAATTTAAAATAGAGGAACCGTAGCTAGACCTCGATATGGGCAATGATTCTCGACAACGTCCCCGCTGTTCGGGGGTCCATTATCGGATAGTACGAGAATCATTGCACATATCCGATTACAGATTACATATTACAACCTTTCTTACCATCACAATCAGGCAGGAGAACATTAGTCTGGTAACTAGACTGGTGTCCTCTTCCTGATATACCACTATAGTCCCTTGTTGGATCAATTGCATGTGGGTGGGGGCTCTCGTGGGCACGAGTGTGTCTTTCATTACGGGGTCGGGGGGATGGCGATGTCTGGGTCATTTACGAAGGACGTCCTCCCCGACAGTTCTGCTTGGGGCTCGTGCGCGGGGGGCCAACGCTCACACTAGTGCAATGGGGAAAGAATCCCTTCCCCAGTCCAACACAGGTCTATAGTTAATTATTTTTTACAAGAGAGTTCGTCCAACACCCCTTTTTAGTGATAAGATCCCGTCACAAAAATTTAATAATATACTTGTCTTAATGTTATTTTAATTTTTTAATAATTCCATGTACCGACCGCTGCTTGTATTGATCGTACATATTTGTTTTTTATAGGCCCTATAGGGGGCCGTTTGTTGATAAAACATATGCCGAGTTTCTTGGGGCATAACTGTATATAAATTTTTTAAAACAAGTAGCGGTCGGAAAACAAAATTTTTCGTGACAAATTTGTATACATTTTATCTGCTACTATGATTGTTATTCCCATAATGTTATAATTTTAGATATTTATAACTAATTTCCACTGCACGATTGTAACACCAAACGCCCTGAGTCTGTCGAGCATAACAATCCAATCAACGAAAAACTTTAGTACTATCCTCAGCCCAGTGGAAGAGGATAATATTACAGCTTAACGATGCAATAATTAACCAAATAATAGTAGGCATTTGTGCGGTGGGAATCGAATGGAACATCAACTAACACAGGGGCACATATACTAAACCAGTGATCTCATTGGGACCCGTCCCATTCAAAATCCTTCCGAATAGTTGCATATTTGAATGAGCGGATGTCAATGTTATCGTGGGACGCGTCCAGTTGATATTCAATTCGGATAGTTATACTCTGTTGTTGTACTATTCTTATATTAATCGCTTTGCTTTTTTGCCTTTTTTTTAAATAACAATACTTTCAATATAATAGTCAATTATAGGCTTATAAATTTTTATAGTTTTACACAAATAATGGATGTACATATTTTCACAAATATAGTAGTTTTTAAAATATTAATAGTATAAAACATGTATTCATAATTATATAATTTTATACCCCCATCCCCAACCAAACAATAGAAATTCTTGAAAAAATAAATATAGAAAAAACATCTGCAAAAATAATAATAGTTATCTGCTAATGGAATCTAAAAGAATTGAGGAAAACGATAGCTGCTCGCCAAATGGCAATATTGCCGAGTGCGAGGGTAAACAACGCTAAACAACGAACGAAGTGTTAACAAGATTTTCCATAAATTTATCCTAGTGACTTAGTTTTTGACCGACATGACCCAGTTTCGAACTTGACCTAGATATCACTAAGACAAACATTCTGACAAAGTTTCAACATGATCAATCCAAAAGAATAGCTTCCAGAGTGTTAACAATATTTTCCTTAAATTTGACCAAGTGACCTAGTTTTTGACCGGACATGACCCAGTTTCGAACTTGAAATAGATATCCATAAGACAAACATTCTGACAAAGTTTCAACATGCTCAAGCAAAAAATGTGGCTTCCAGAGTGTTAACAAGTTTTTCCTTAAATTTGACCTAGTGACCTAGTTTTTGACCAGACATGACCCAGTTTCGAACTTGTCCAAGATCTGATGGAGATGAATGTTCTGACATGGTGATTGGATGCAGAATGTAGCCTGTAGTGTTAACAAGGGTAAATGTTGACGCCGGATGAAAGGTGATCCCAATAGCCTTCGTGCATAGACGAGTTAAAAACGGATAACCTATGACTAAACAAGAGGGCCATGATGGCCCTGGATTGCTCACCTGATTTTTTTTCTTCACTACAGCCATATAAGCCCCACCCCCTGGCGACCATAGTTTCCGACCTATCAACATGGCTTGAAGGAATCTTATAGTGTCACCCTAGAAACATTTTTACAAAATAATTTGAAAATCGGCCTGACACTTTTGGAGGAGAAGATTTTTAAAGTTTTCACTTTAGCCATATTAGGCAAAAAAGCCCCGCCCTATGGCGCCAATGTTATTTGACAGTCAACATGGCTTGAAAGAATCTGAAAGAGGATCACCGTAGGAACATTTCTACAAATTTATTTGAAAATCGGCCCGACACTTTTAGGAGAAGATTTTTTAAGTTTTCACTATAGCCATATAAGGCAAAATAGCCCCGCCCTGTGGTGGCCATGTTTTTCAACCAATCACCATGGCTTAAAGGAATCTGATAGTGGGTCACTTAAGGAACATTTCTACAAATTTATTTGAAAATCGGCCAGACACTTTTGGAGGAGAAGATTTTTTAAGTTTTCTCTATAGCCATATAAGGCAAAGTAGCCCTGCCTCTGGCGGCCATGTTTTTTTACCAATCAACATGGCTTGAAGGAATCTGATAGAGGATCAATATAGGAACATTTCTACAAAAGTATTTGAAAATTGGCCTGACACTTTTGGAGGGGAAGATTTTTTTCCACTATAACCATATAAGGCAAAATAGCCCCGTGGCCATGTTTTTCAACCAATCAACATTGCTTGAAGGAAAATGATAGAAGGTCGTCCAAGGAACATTTCTATTCAAAAAATTGAAAATCTGCCAACCAGTTTGGGAGAAGAAGAATTTTGAAGTTTTTTCGTTTTGTTGCCATGGAAACCAGAGTTCTGCATGGATCCCAAAAATTTGAAGGAATTATGATGAGGTCATTAAGAGGATGCTTTATGAGGAGTTTCATCTTAATTGACCCATTGGTTACCGAGAAGAAGAAGTTGAGGGACGACAGTCACCAGAAAAAAGACTTTTCATAAAATCCTTTAGCGACATAAAAACATAAAACGGGCCGTTAAGCTTTACACATTATTTCTTAATCTTTGTCAACCTTTCACTTGATGTTACAAGTTGACCCTTTCCCTCATATAGACGCTTTCTGACGCAGCAGACGGATTTTTGAAAATATAGTGAAAAAAGGAGAAATTGCACAAAACGTGCAATTACTTCCTTTGACACAATGTTTTCCACTTTTAGTCATAGGTTATCCATTTAATTATAGAGATTTTCTATGTTTTGACAAAATAT
>JAUELF010269290.1:0-10948 GCA_031471495.1 Clinocardium nuttallii | reverse complement strand
CTTTGAAGGTAACTGCGAAATGTATTATGCTCCGTGTCATCGTTGACGACTTCGTCTTTGGGCTCGTGCTCTTTCGGGTCTCTTTCATCCTGATGGGAACACAACTTTATGTTAACGTGGTTAATTTCCTGGCTCCTTTCATCAGAATGATCACTTGAATTCTGTGGTGTGCTTAATTCGCGTATTTGTTCGATCATTGCGTCACATCTTACTGATAAAATCCTGTTATTGTCCTCAACGTCATGTTTAAGGTCTGAAATTGTGAACACTAAATCCTTAATTTAATCGCTCGAAACACCAGTTCTTCCGGCCATTCTATAATAAACGGAAGATAACAGTTACGTAAGCACACAGTTCTTCTTCACCAAAGTCAAAAGCTATTATCACAATTTCATCTTAATGTTATGTTTCTACAAATTCACAAACTATTCAATTGTATGCAAGTAACACAAATGCCATCTATTTTCACCGAGCGTTCGTAAAATGTCAAAAGTCTAGGAAATTAATCTCGCAAGGCGCCCAGGAAGGTCTTGTTGAATTATGATCAGTGACAACTCAGACGAGAATGTACATATGCAGAGTTTCATCGGAGCCTGCATTGTCCACGTCCACGCTTATAATATATATATATTAAATTATTTCTGACATAAAGCTAGAAGTGTCCCCAAAGTATGTGATGCAAAAACGCGGATATAATGTTATGTAATTGTTAAATAATTGATATGGTCTATCAGACGAGGCTTAACTTGGCTTGTATTATTGTCGAACCTGTGCTTAAGACCACTTTGGAATCGCAATTCCCTGTATAAAGCGACCATACTTTAAGTTTTAGTTTTCCAAAATCATTTTCTCTATAAATGGCCACCTGTGAACAAAGACCAGAATGTTCACTTCCCATGGGTGGTCTTTAAATACAAGTTTGACTATATATATATATATATATATATCGAAAATACTATGGTATAAAATGTTATCCGCATAGGGGCCGCGAACCCGAGTAGCTCAAGCGGTAACGACGTGGGCTGTCAATCCAGTCGGGGATGTGAGTTCGAAAACAAGCTCTGACAACATTATTTCCGACGTTGGACAAAAGCCAATGCAAAATGCGTTATTTGTCCTCCACCAATAGGATAACAACTTATTTTTTATATGGAATAGCAACCAGTCGCTTGAAAATATTACTTTGTGGAATACTTGTGTGAAACACATGGGATTATGAACTGGTCGTCGTGATATAATTGAGACAAAACAATGTTGAAAACGGCGTTAAACTGCAATCATTTTATTTCGTGTTTAAGCCTTTTTACCATTGACTTGATACGTCTATCTTAGAGACGTCTGCTTTGACAGCAAGCACACTTGGACAATGCTTTTAACATATGGAGATTTGGAAGAATGCCATTAATACTGGGAAATACGTAAGGAAAAAAGGAAAATGACTAATTTCCAGCAATATCTCAATATCCGACAATATTTAATCAATGACGGCCTGAGTCTGCAGGGAGAAAGGAGAAGAAATGGAAATGTGAAAGAAAATAACAATTGCAGCTTATATTTATGTAGTTATTGTTAAGAAGTCAACATACCATATCAAACATAGTAAATATTATGAAACTGACATTCGCAAAGTAGGAGCCCTATAACGCTCACCTGAATGCAAGAGCTCACAAGTATACACATGGACATGTTTCTTCGCATGGACCTTACGGGCCCCAGGTGAATCCGCCACTGCATAGTAAATATTATGAAACTGACATTCGCAAAGTAGGAGCCCTATAATTCCCACCTAAGTGCAAGAGCTCACAAGTAAAAAATTAACATGTTTCGTCGCACGAACCATATGCCCCCCCCCCCCCCCCCTTTCCCCAGTGGTTAATTCGCCACTGCATTTTCACGCGACTTCTCTGTTCTTCTCCGTTCCACTTTGCGATTGTTAATAAGCTTTCATAGTTGACCTCTCGGCGCATTAATATTTAAAGCAATTGTTAAACTTATATTGGAGTACTGACGCGTTTTTCACTGATAAGAATCTTTTTTGGTGAGATTTTAACCTGTTAATGTAAATGCAGATTTGTTGAATCAATGACGAACTGTTTTTCTCGCGTAGTCTCACACTGCCTTAATCGGTGCTAACAGCAATTAGCAGGCTGCCAACTCCGAAAAATAGCCCCAAGTCAAAAACGTCGATAACTTAGCTGAAACAGTTGTCAATGCATCTTAGATAATATAAAGTTAAAATCACATCGTCGCTGCGACATCGATATATCGTCTGGTTTGACAGCATACGTGGACAAAGCTTGAAAAATACAAAAGTTGAAAGAATTACATTGATAGTGATTTCGAAAACAGAAACTGATTTATATCGAGCAATATCTCTATTTCCGACACTGATTTGCTTATTAAAATCGTCTGCTACAATGACATTTAATTGATGGATAAGCACAAAAAAGTTGACATTTAGTTAAATCCGCCTCGCTGTGAGCCATCAAAATGTCGTCTGTACCAGGAAGAAAGTTGATTAGCATTTCGCAAAATGCCATTAATGTACATATTTCATTTATCCATTCTCAAGAGGGCTAACGAAATATCACAATTTATGAGGCGAGCTGACAGTTAACACTTTCCCACATACAGAGGCTTTCTGACACCTCTGCAGCAGACGGCTTTTAAAACCACTCTGACAAAAAAAAGAAAAATTGTCCAAAGCGTGCAATTTCACAATTTGCCACAATGTTTTCAACATTTTTTCGGTAATTTAACCTTCATTTTTAGAGAATTACTCTAGAATTTGCCTAGATATGTTCGAAGTCGTCTGCTGCAGATGTGTTGTATGTGGGAAAGGGGTTAAAGCGTAAACAAACGCTACTCAGCGACCATCATCCGATAGCCATTTGCGACCAGAGAAGATACAGGTCAACTTATGTATACGAGTAGTCTGATCTTGTAAGCAGTGTTCATAGAATAGGATTTGGAACCGGGCGTCCTTTGTTCGATCCCCAGTCACGGCGATGTGGTCAAGGCACACTTCCTTACCGAGTACTGGTTTATTTAACCGGGGATCATAAGTAAACTGTCAACGTGATATAACTGAAGTAATGTTCAAAACGGCGTATACCCAATAAATTACAATTATCCCAGAAATTTCAATTAAACAGCATCCATATGGTTTTTTCGTATAAATGCCTTGGCAGGTATTTTCCGAGCGCTAGATAAGGGAAGTTTTCGACGTTTAAAATCCTTACATGACACTCTAAGACCATGTTTTAGAGATAGTGCTTGGTAAGAGTTGTAAACACCTGCTTATAAATATGGACCTCTGATGTAGCTAGAGTTGGCTTTTACCGAAGCATCGCCATCCCGCGAGAAAACCAACATTATGGCCTCTGCTTAATGTATCGGCCCAGATCAGCCTGTGCAGTCCGCGCAGACTGACCCGGGCGTAAACATTCCGTCTCAGGGGGATAGAAGTATATATAGTATTGATTTCTTAAACAGAAAATCCACAGGAGGCGAAAAGTGTCTGTCCGGGTTAGCCTGCGCGGCATGCTTAGGCTGATTTGGTTCTATTCTTTTCGCAAAGTCCACAATGTTGGTTTTCTCGCTGGACCGCTCAATTGTTTTGATTTCGTGACTTTTTATCCAGATGACTCTTAGCTAAACTTTACTTCATTGGTTTTCAATATTTGGAGTTTAACGGTGTATCAGTTATTTCACAACTGCCAGTTCACCTAACATGTGTGTCCTGGCTTTCTCACACCAGCACTCCACACAACATTCTTACCAGCTTTAACTGGCTATCTTTCCACGTAGACTGTTAACCCCGTTCATTATCCTCTATTTATATTTATTGTTAGCTCCAGTTCTTACCCAAGGGATTTTCCTCTAGGTTAGATCAGAAAAAACGTTCCGCGTGATATGAGCCGTTCCACGAGAAAACCAACATTATGGACTCTGCGTAATGTATCGCCCAGATCAGCATGTGCAGGCTAATATGGGCTGACACATTCCGTCTCATTGGGTATATAGATATAGAGTGATAGTTCCTGAATGTCCAGAGGAGGCGAAAAGTGTCTGTCCTGATTAGCCTACGCTACATGTGTTAGCTGATCCAGTTCGATACTTAACGCAGAGTCCACAACGTTAGCTGTCTCATGAGACGGCTCAGTTATGCTATGTACTAGTATTACGAAACCGAGCAACAAAGCTTAGGGTGATCTATTCTACTGTGGGAAACCATAGCACTACGACCCGACCAATCGGTGTCTTTATGTGGGCTCTTAATGCATCTGCGTACAATGAAGGCCCAGAGACGAGCCGGCGTATCTGCACAGTTTGCATCGTCCGTAAATATGTGATGCAAATCTAAATGCACCTTCTGACAAAAATGGCGGATAAACAAAATTAGGTTATCAATTATGGTTTTAATGCATTTGCGTATATTCGATCTGGCACAATCTCATTCATCGTCCACATATATGTTATGCATGTGTAATACAGTCGTCTGTCTCATATATAGACAATGTGTAGCTATATGTTTGTATAATGGAAAACTTATACTGCCTTGCTGTAGAGCTAGCTTTTGCAGCGACGTTGTAGAGTGTTCGTCTCCGGACGAGATGTCCCGAGTTCGAGCCCTGGTCGGTCGGACATGTTCAGCTGGTTAGACAAATTTAAATGCATAGTCCGAAAAACTGTAGCCTCACTAAGGTTATACCAATACGTCTTAAAATAGTGTCTTAACGGATTGCCATTTAGACTCAAAATTGTCAAACTCGGCCCAGCTAAGATATGTCGTAATGTATATATTTCATTATTTAAATCGCAATGTAACACCATTCAAGGGAGATGTGTTTTAGATTAGTAACCGAACCATTGCACAATTTATACTTTTGTATTGCTTCTCATTAGGGCGTGCCAGCCCTGACATTAAGTTTGCCGATTAACACATACATCGTACTATTTATCAACCATAAGTTACGAACAGTTCGTGGAATAGTGAGAACATTGGCAATTTGTAACGATTTGCAGCCTTATCGTTATCGCCTTAAATGCATGCCGCTAGGCGGCCAAACGAAAACTATTAAAATCGCAATATAATACACTACAAGGGAAATGTGTTGAGACGCAAATTGACTAGTAACGGAACCATGAGCGACTTTGAGACATGCACGAGTTTTGCTGTAGCATTGCTCCTCGTTAGTGCGTGCCAAGCAATGCCATTTAGTTTACTGGGCAACACAACACTTGTGCTGTTTGTCTACCATGTTTTACTAACAGTTCATGGAATGGCAGGAACGTGGACGGACAATGCGTAACAATGTGCAGCCTAATCGTCATCGCTTAAAATGCGTGCCGCTAAACGGCCAAATGAACACGTATTGTTACTTTAAAATAAATGCTCAGAGGTTGCATATAGCACACGGCCTATCGACGAAAGCGGTCCGTCTATAAGGTCGCGCATTTCCAAGAACACATCCAAAAGTACTTCCTTTATGTGTACGCCAAACCGCTCGCTACCGCGGAAATCACTGTGTGTGAAAGTTACAATCGTCCAATAGACAGGAAAGGGGAGGCTATAATACAACCACGTTAGATCTATAAATGACTTGGTTGTCTCGCGTGCGTATGACACATGACAAACCGCCTCGGTGGTGTAGTGGTAGATCGTCCACCTCGGGTGCGGGAAGTCGCGGGTCATACCAAATAATTTAAAGGTTGTAGTAATGGCTGCCCTCATTGTCACTCAGGTGGCGGGGATTTACATTGCGACTGACTGTCTGGTGTCAGGATGAATTTGCCAGTAGTACCCAAGAATCGCTGTGATATAACTGACAAATTGTTGTAAGCACCAAACAATCAACTCCGTATGGCACCTTCTTGGAAGTTAAATTGATATGAGCCGCCTCGCGAGAAAACCAACATTGTGGTAAAGTATCGACGCGGATCAGGCTAAACATGCCGTGCAGGCTAACCCGGACAGAAGACACGTTTCGCCTCTTGGCGGATTTTCTGTTTCAGGAATAATTTCTCTATACCTCTATCCTTCGGAGACGGAATGTGTCGGTCCGGATCAGTCTGTGCGGACAGCACAGGCCGATCCGGTCGATACATTACGCAGATGTAATAATGTTGATTTTCTCGCGGGACAGCTCACACCGTTTCATTTACTTGACCGTGATACTTAATGGCAATATTGTCGTGAGCTCGAAACACGGTAATGCCATTTATTAATGGCGATCGATTGATAAAAGAATGTTGATTAACGTCGTAAAACATGGAAGGTGGAATGTTTTAAATTCAATTATTAAGTTGACATAAATAGTAACATTGCTGACTATCAGTCCTTATTAAGAAACTAAAAAAATGTTTTATAATGGAATAAAAAATGATGAAATATTTCTTAATTTTAAGTTTTACTTAGCACTAAGTAAGGTTACCCAGGTAACATATTACCGTAAACTAGATATGAATAAATCGTAATTTCGCAATATACGAACATATTTCCATGTTGAACATCAGTTTTATATCAAATAAGACGACCGGTCATGTGAAGACGACCAGATTGTCTTTGTTCACACAGGGTCTTTAAATGCGAGTAATTGGTTGGGAAAATAAGTAATTTGGAAAACATAAAGTGTGTTTGCTATAGAAAAGGAATTGCTATTCCATTGTTGTATTTAGTACAAGAATGGTTGTATTCTAATTGTGTTTAGTTTATTTAGACCCAAACTCGTGAAATAGTTCATCATATGAAACCTGTGATCATTGTGTTTTGAGTGACACGGTTAAATGTCAGATCGCCATTAGTACACAAATAAGCCGAGTCAGGCAAATAGGGTTATTTGTCGCATATCCGTAACACCGTCCAGTGGTGTGTCGGTAAAGCGACCGCCTGGGATGTGGGAGGTAGCGAGCTCGATCCCCTTGCTATCCACGCAGACTGATCCTGGCCGACACATTCCGTCTCGAAGTGGATAGAGGTAAAGAGGAATGATTCCTGAAACAGAAAATCCACAGGAGGTGAAACGTGTCGTCCGGGTTAGCGGCATGCTTAGGCGTACTTTACGCGTCCGTAATGTTGGTTTTCTCGCGAGACGGCTCATATGGTAGAAACCGCCGTTGGGCTACAATTCTAATGGTGTTATGCTACGTGGAAAGAAAAGACTGTTGTGAGATTGTGGGTAGGCACGAAGAGGTTCAAACGATTCGTTACGGCTTTCCCCACATATTACCCAAATATGCAGCAGACGACTTTCAAAAGATATTGTCAAAGATATTGAAATTGTATATAAATGAAAGTATATTTATTGGATTGAGAAAACAGTGTGACAAAAGGGAGCAATTTTTCATTTTGCCATAATGTTTTCAAAAGTCGTCTGCTGCAGAGACTTCAGAAAGCGCCTGTGTGAGGAGGGAAAGTGTAAATGCGTCTACTGCCTGTGTGTTAAAATTCGTCTGCACTAGGGACATGACTAAGAACCCTTATCGACGGACGCGGCCCGGTTGTTTGTGATAAGTACGGTCTTTATTCATTGCTTTACCCTTTCCTACTCGCAGACGCATTTTGACGTTTTTTCCAGCAGACGAATTGAAAACATTGCGGCAAAATGTTATATTACCCATACTGACATCATTCTCCATTTGCCACAGTGGTCGGTTGCTTCTTTCAGTAACATAGTTTCAATAGTTTTGCCTGGAGTATCCTTCAATGCCGACTGCTGCAAATTGGCTATGTGTTGGAAAGGGCTAAATGTCAGTATGCATGCAGCAAAATTACTATACACATAAAACATCCTTATATGTATGTAAAATTCTATTCTTTACAGGCATTCCAGGAACGATATAGAATTGTATTATTTTAGTTCTTACTCATTGTTTTTTGGAAATAGAAACTATGCCCTAAGCCAAAAATAAAAAAAACGTTTACAGAAGTGTCGATGTTTCTCATACGTGTTACGACTCAGTGTTTACGTAAATGTTTATGGAAGTCTCTTATTATGTAACAGTATGCAGTACAGCTAAGGGAAATGTCACATTATATATCAAGGGTCGTTTCTGTTTCCATCAAATATACATATATAATATAAATATGTGTGGTTTTGAACAGCTTGCAATAGAAGCTGCCATCAAGCCTAAATGGAGTGGAGTTTAATGCTGATACGGTCCTAAACAACGATGAAGGAAGGGAATACGGTTCGTGTTTTAAAACTTCGGGTTTTTGTTTAAATTCAATTTCATTTTCAAATAATGTTGTTAGTATTTTACCGTTGATATCATTGATATATCATTCATATTTTAGCCAAGATGTTATTAAATAATTAAAGTCGTCTGCTGTATAGTTGTTGAAGTATGGAAATTGAATAAACGACTTGTAACCGGAAGAGCTGAAATGCCTATTTTCGAAATGCAGTGGTCCGGGTAACATGTACAAGCGACCAAGGCCAGTTCTGTAATTTGCCATAAGCAAGGACGACATTGGTATTTGATTGTCAATGATTATCCGTAGTTTTACAAGAACTGATATCCCTTGCAAGCTCGGCAACGTCAACCAAAGAGAACTCGGTCCAACGATGATGTCACAGTACAGGGTCAATAACCTATAATCATGACCACTTTCTTCAATGCAAAGTGAACGGGACAATATCAAAGTATGCAATAAAATAATTTACTATCTGGATAACACCTCTTGGTTTACAATGTATTTTAGCTGGGTTGTTTTTTAATTTGATTATAACACATATGTATATACATGTCATATCAAAATCACAATTGCCTAGCAATGATTAATATATTGAGAGTCCAATTCTACTATCAAAGCAGAAATAAAATCCTGTGTTATCTACATTTTGTTCAGCGTGATATAACTAAAATGTTTATAAAAGCGACGTAAAACATCATACAAACGATTAATCAATTTCTTTAAGTGTTTCACAAGGCATAGGTGATTTTTTTAAGGAGTTTGTTGCAGCGGTGTCAAATGACAATTGCACCAATTTATAAAACAATTTATGAAACAAAATGAAAAGGACAATTATATATTTAAAAAAAGAATCTGTCCAAGTCGGGAATCGAAACCATGGTCGCCCGCTTGGAAAGCGAGAGCAGACACACTACTATCTTCATAGTTAAATAATGAATTTTATTAAAAATTGATAAACGAGCTATCGAATTATTAATAATTGAAGCGTTTTATGTTTTTAAAAAACAACTCTCATTTGATTCTCTTTAAACTTGACTATCTTAGTCCGTCTTCTGTGGTTGTTATGGTTAATTTCGGTTTAGAATATGATGTATCTACGCAGGAATCTAGAATGAAATACGCAAGTACTTAGATTCCTGATAAACGTTATCGCTGAAAAGTATTCTAAAGGATTTTAGGAAATATCGACGCCTAGGCTAACTTACACATATACCGTATGTGCTATATTTTGTCAACTATTTATTTTATTATCATATCAATAATTTGATTATTTGAGTATATATGTTATCATTGGGACTCGATTATCTGAATTTGTTTATGAGTCGGAATCGAAAAGCTGCATTTACTCCACACGATTTACAATATTTAGGAATCGCCCATGAACATTACGCGCGATCAAATATGTGGAAAGCGTAGAAATACATTTAATTTTCAATTTTGTAATTCATATAATTTCAAAGCAAATTACTTTGGAGATCTTTCTATTGTTTAATTGATATCAAATCAAACACATTTTCCGGTCTATATCCTACTAAGTTTGATTTTTAGACAGGAACTATTGGCGGTACGAAATGACCGACATGGGTATTATTAGCTGGCAACAGTCAGTTCATTAAAAAAATGTTTTTTTACAAATCATCCACTTTCACTGACATTATGTACGATCTGCAACAACAAGACATCTCTCTGAACCCGAAATGGTGTTCAGAAATGGAGAGCTGATGTAAAAAGACAGATGTGAAGTAATTCAATGCCGATATCGTAAAGATTCCAGTCTCAAAATGATGCGTCGTTTCGGAATTCGCCTACTATAGCAAGGGACTCTAACGAGCCCCTTGCTAAAAACGGTAGCAATGGCTTCCCTCCTCGGCGCCAATGTTTGTTGGGATATATAGCATTACGACAACCTTTAATCGGGTAGCAACACCGTAACATGACCAATTCCAAAATAAAGCATCGGTTTAGTGTATTAAAATACAAACACTAACACTCACTCATTCACTCAGTGACGCATCACTTACACACTCACCACTCACTCATTCATGCACCCACTCGAATTAATTCACCGGCAAGTGTTTTTATATATGTATTAAGCTTGTTCAATACATCATCATATGCAAGTTTACATTGTATAGTGCTCATTTTATTATTCTAGAAGTCTTTCGCTATTGATAGAAAAGTGCGACATTATACTAGTTTGCACACACACACACACACACACACACTCACCCATACACACACGTACGTACATACACACAGAGACTGGCAGATTGACATTTACACCAACATATAGACGGACATGCATGTACACATGAAGACATGAATACAGACAGACATAGGCTCAAATGGGCATGCTTTCAGATAGGCATATACTTAGAGACAAATGGATAGATGCCGTTACACATACATAGTGATAGACATAAACATAATCAACGGAAGAGACACACTATGATCGACATACATGATGATAGACATGCATAGACATACAAAACCATAGACAGATAGACGTGTAAACGCCTATTCAGATAAACATACGTCTTAAAATACACATGTATGTATATGCGTACAGGCTGATTGACAATAACACCAACAGTTCGACGGAGAGATAGACTGACATAAACATATACATATACAAATGAATGTTAAAACATAAATACAGATATAAATAAACAAAACGAGAGAGAGAGAGAGAGAGAGAGAGAGAGAGAGAGAGAGAGAGAGAGAGAGAGAGAGAGAGAGAGAGAGAGA